>VIEB01000705.1:126537-139876 GCA_006547085.1 Malus baccata | reverse complement strand
GACCCACCTCAGACGAGGTGATTGGCGTGAGGCAATCATCGGCGTATCATTGTCACAAGGTTTTAAAATACATTAGGTGTTAGTCGAGCGGCAAGTTGGGACCTAACGTCTAGACAGAAGCTTAAGCGAAATAGGTGGATTTAAGTAAATTTATTGTATATTGTGTAAATAAGTACCTGATAACATTTAAGAAACATACATAATAATATATAATTATCTCCATCGGCATCCGGATGCAGTGTTAAATGAGCAAGGGGGCCATAGAAACTTCTTTTCGAACGACTCCACTCAAGTTGTTTGGGAGCATATGCTCCTATCAACTTTACACGGGACACACAAAAGAAGTACTTTAATTCTATTAGTCGAGGGAGGGTGAAGAAGCTAGGACAGAAGGGTAGAGTTCAAGAGAGCAAAATGCGTTTAGGAACGTGGAATATAGGAACCTTAACGAGAAAATCTATGGAAGTAGTGGAAGTTATGGTGAGGAGAAGGATAAATATTATGTGCATACAAGAAACTAAGTGAGTTGGTCGTAAGGCAAATGATCTAGAAAACTCAAGGTTTAAACTTTGGTATTCGGGCACAAATAGAACGAGAAACGGTGTTGGCATCATCGTGGACAAGACCTTGACACAAGATGTTGTAGATGTCAAGAGGGTAGGAGATAGAATCATGGCAATCAAGATTGTAATAGGACAAGAACTTATCAATGTGATTAGTGCGTACGCACCTCAAGTAGGGTTGGATACGAGTTCGAAGGAGAAATTTTGGGAAGATCTTGGAGACTTGGTGCAAGGAATTGCTCAGACGGAGAAGTTATTTATAGGAGGAGATTTAAATGGACACGTGGGCAGGGAGACAGGCAACTATGGAGGTTTTCATGGTGGCCATGGTTTTGGGGAGAGAAACGAGGATGGGGAAGCTATCTTGGATTTTGCAATGGCATATGATCTCTTCTTAGCCAACACCTTCTTTAAGAAGAGAGAAGAACATGTGATCACCTACAAGAGTGGGTCGTCAAAAACACAAATAGATTTTCTTCTAATGAGGAAAGGGGATCGTATAACTTGTAAGGATTGCAAAGTTATACCAGGAGAGAGCGTGGCTAATCAACATCGCTTGTTGGTGATGGATGTACATATCAAAAGAGTGAGACAAAAGAACAAGACTTGGAAGTGCCCAAGGACTAGATGGTGGAATCTAAAAGAAGAAAAACAAGCCATTTTCAAAGAGAAAGTAATCACCCAGTGTGTGTGGGATAGAGAGGGGGAAGCTAGCCAAATGTGGGATTCCATGGCTAGTTGTATCCGAAAAGTAGCAAAAGAGGTATTAGGAGAGTCCAAGGGCTTTGCCCCACACCAAAAGGAATCTTAGTGGTGGAATGAGGATGAGCCTTATACAAGGATATGACCGATGAAAATGGTGAAAGGTATAGAAAAGCGAAGCAAGAGGCGAAGAAAGCTGTGAGAGAAGCTAAGTTAGCGGCTTATGACGATATGTATAAGCGACTAGATACCAAAGAAGGAGAGTTGGATATCTATAAACTAGCTAGAGCAAGGGAAAAGAAGACAAGGGACCTAAACCAAGTGAGGTGCATCAAGGATGAGGATGGAAAGGTTCTTGCTACAGAGAATGCGGTTAAAGACAGATGGAGAGGTTATTTTCATAATCTTTTCAATGAAGGACATGAAAGGAGTGCTTCTTTAGGGGAGTTGAGTAACTCAGAAGAGTGTAGAAACTACTCTTTTTATCGTCGAATCCGGAAGGAAGAAGTGGTTGTAGCTTTGAAGAAGATGAAGCATAGAAAAGCAGTAGGCCCAGACGATATACCAATCGAAGTGTGGAAAGTTTTGGGAGAGACAGGTATAACATGGCTCACTGACCTTTTCAATAGGATTTTGAAAACGAAGAAGATGCCAAATGAGTGGCGAACGAGCACTTTGGTGCCTATCTACAAGAATAAGGGCGACGTACAAAATTGCATGAACTATAGGGGTATTCAGCTAATGAGTCATACAATGAAGCTCTGGGAGAGAGTCATTGAGCATAGATTGAGGCAAAAAACACGGGTTTCGGACAACTAATTCGGGTTCATGCCAGGGCGCTCAACCATGGAGGGAATCTATCTCTTACGAAGATTGATGGAAAGATATAGAGATGGGAAAAAGGATTTACACATGGTCTTTATAAATTTGGAAAAAGCGTATGATAGGGTCCCAAGAGACATTCTTTGGAGGATTTTAGAGAAGAAAAGAGTACGAGTAGCATATATCCAAGCTATAAAGGATATGTATGAAGGAGCAAAGACTGCCGTAAGAACTCATGAAGGACAAACCGAAAGCTTTCCCATAACTGTAGGATTACATCAAGGCTCATCCTTAAGTCCTTACCTTTTTGCATTGGTAATGGATGAGTTAACAGGACATATTCAAGATAATATTCCTTGGTGTATGCTTTTCGCAGACGATATAGTGTTGATAGATGAAACTCACGAATGGGTAAATGCAAAGCTTAACCTTTGGAGAGAAGTGTTGGAATCTCAAGGTCTTCGCCAAAGCCGATCAAAGACAGAATATATGGAGTGCAAGTTCAGTACAAATGAAGGCCAAAACGAGTTAGGGGTGAGGATCGGAGATCAAGAAATACCAAAGATCGACCGTTATCGTTACCTAGGATCTATCTTGCAAAAAAACGGAGAATTAGATGGAGATCTCAACCATAGAATACAAGCTGGATGGATGAAGTGGAAGAGTGCATTCGGCATGTTGTGTGACCGCCGTATGCCACTAAAGCTCAAGGGAAAATTTTATAGGACGGCAATAAGGCCGGCGATGCTGTATGGCACAGAATGTTGGGCGGTGAAGCATCAACACGTACACAAAATGGGTGTAGCGGAGATGAGGATGCTTCGTTGGATATGTGGGCACACGAGAAAGGATAAGATTAGGAATGAGGATATCCGGGATAAAGAAGAAATACCCGAAATTGAAGGAAAGATGAGAGAAAATCGGTTACAGTGGTTTAGACATGTGCAAAGAAGGCCTACTGACGCTCCGATTAGAAGATGCGATTATGGGACAGAGGTTCAGGGCCGAAGGGGTAGAGGAAGACCTAGGAAAACTTTGGAAGAGACTCTAAGAAAAGACTTAGAGTACTTGGATCTAACGGAGGACATGACACAAGACCGAGCACAATGGCGTTCTAAGATTCATATAGCCGATCTCATTCAGTGACTTGGATTTTCCAAGTCTCCAACCGAGAAGTTTTCCTCACTCGGGAAATTAAGGGAACACTACCTCAACCTACATGCTCCACTCACAAAGCTTCAACATACAAGCTTCAACAAAAGAAAATTCAAAAAACTTAGCGAAGAAGGCTTTGGTGTATTTAACACAATACGTTGAAATGAAGGAAAGCTTATTTATTAATATTCCCGATAAGTTACAAATATGTACATATACATGAGTCAAAATAAACAAACATGAGGGAGCCTTCATAAAGGTTGCTTAGGAGAAGTCTCAGCAGTCGGTAGAGCCCCAGAAAGAGAAGGCACCGGAGGGGGATCATTCGGAGCTTCAGTACTGGACGGAACCCTAGAAGGATGAGGCATCAAAGGTTGATCATTTGGAGCTTCATTCCGCGGTACCGCCCCAGAAGAAGAAGTTAATAAATGCCTTTGGAACAAACCCACAAATCTCTGATGATCAAGTAAAACCTGACCATCAGATTCCTTCATCTGGTCAAACTTCCTCTTCATGTTTGTAGCATAGTCATGTGCGAGCCAGTGCAACTGTTTATTCTCATGCTTGAGCCCTCTAATCTCCTGTTTGAGACTCATCACTTCAGCCGTCAATGATTCAACTTGGCGGGTTCGAGCAAATAGGCGTTGGGCCATATTAGACACAGAACCTGCACACTGAACACTGAGAGCCAGAGAATCCTTAACAGCCAACTCATCAGACCGTTTGGAAAGTAGTCTGTTATCTTTGGGAGTGAGAAGGTTCTTGGCCACCACCGCAGCGGTCATATCATTCTTCATCAAGGAATCCCCAATGGTAAGAGGACCAGTAGGGGAGACGAAGGATGGGCGTCATATGTTGTCTGGAGAAGGCGTGGCTGCCTCTTCAACAAGGTTTAAGTCAAAACGACGGTCGGAGGGGCTAGACATTTTCAAAGGTGTTGAAGAGAGAAGAGGTCGGACAAATCAAGATCTTAGAAGTGCAAGAATGGAGCTTCTACTGGTGGAGATTCAAGTGTGCTTTGGAACTTAATGCCAGCCCCTATAAAAAGCTGCACTCGACGAAGCTTCAGACATCGAAGAGGCGCCTGCTCAGAAATCGAAGAGAGCGTTTGCTTTCTCAAAAGCTGGGCTGCTCAGAGATCACGAGGGTCGATCTCAGAAATCGAAGAGGCGTCTGCTTTCTCAAAAGTTGGGCTGCTCAAAGACCCTTACAGCTCCCACTACATCGCTCTGACCAAGAAGGGTAAAAGAATAGCAAAGAAACAGCAATAACAAAGTTTAGACACATAAATTTTGAAGGTCTAGCTACCATATTATTACCCACAATGGTAAAGGAACAGTACCACTGCTGGATAATTGGAAAGTCCCTGTGTGTCAACCTCTGTGCTTCGTGGCAAGGTAGACTAGCAAACATGCCCAACCTTTACTCACATTCGAGAAAATACTCCCAACAAGATTGCTTGCTCCAAAATCGAAGAGGCACCGCCCTCCGAATCTCGAGAGCCAGACTCCCAACATGATTACTTTCTCAAAAATCGAAGAGACACCGCTCTCCAAATCTCGAGAGCCAGACCCCCAACAGGATTGCTTTCTCAAAAATTGAAGAGGCATCATTCTCCGAATCTCAAGAGCCAAATCCCCGACAGGATTGCTTGTTCGAAAACCGAAGAGGCACCACTTTCCCAACTTCAAGAGCCGGATCTCCTTGGATAAAGCTTGTCTGTAATCTTCACACGCAACATCAGCTTTCCAGATACCACAGACCACTTTTTCAAAGTGCTCTGACAGAGTTAAAACATGTGAAGCTGGCAGCTCCAACTACCGTGCTATGACCAAGTAGGGTAAAGGAATAGCATTACTACTTGTTTTTAAGGAGACTCCTATATATGTCGACTTCCATCCCCAACGGACAGGCAGACTTGCAAAAATGCTCAACCCTTCCTCATATCTGAGAGTGCACTCCCAACGAAGCCTTTCGAAATATTCAGCTTTCTTTCCCCCCGATAATACCTCTGCAAACAAGCTATACTAGAGTAAGAATATCTCATATCATCAGGGTTAAAAGCAAGAGTATCCCATATCATGCTTTTTCCCTGTCTTTTCCTTTGGCCTTGTTCTTACCTGCAAGACAAGGAGAAAGAGAGCAATCAGTCAGCACTTGTAATCAAGCTTCCAGTCAGGAACTGACTGCCTGGAACCCCTTACTTGATTACTTACCTAGCATTGCTCTCGAGTACTCATCTTCAACATCTTATGCTTCCAGGAAAGATACCGCATTTGCCTGGGGAACAGATAGGGCAAGTGAGAAGGATACAAGGAAGCATGTGGAGACAAGCGTAACAGCACACATGCCGATACATCCACTACTCTGTCAAAAGCAAAAGTATCCCATATCAGCAGGGTCGAACGTACTCTAGATTTGATGGACTTGTTTTGACCCTCAAATTCTTCAGTCAGTCGTACACTCTGGAGGAAACCAGAAAACCCTCCAGCCCAGTTCAAGAATAAGCCTGTGGAAAGTTACTTTTTCAAAAGCAAAAGTATCCCATATCATCTCTTCTTATTTTTCTTCTCTTTATCCTTCATGCTGCCTGCAAGATAGGGAAAATGTGAACAATCAACCGGAACTTGAAATCAATGTTCTGATTTGGGACTGATTGCTTGGAGCTCTGATTACTTACCTTGTCTGTCACCTCTTTCAGCAGATCCCCTAGCTTGGCGACTTGGGGGACTCCTACTACATGGTTTGTATCGCGCTTGACCAAGCCTGAAACTACAAGTAAGCTTCAAGTGAAATTGATACATTACCTTGTGCATCTCCACCAGTTAAAGATACCACCCCTGGATGGAGGAATAGTACTTCCAGAGAAGATGCCACATCTACCTATGAGACAGATAAGGCAAGTTAAGACGATACCACACTCCGGTACTTAGAAGTTTCGTGATTACGAGATCATTCTCCCATAATATGTCCTAATGTCATTTGTACTAAATCATTCACTTGTACTCACTAAAGGAGAGCTTGAACCTATGTATTTGTGTAAACCCTTCACAATTAATGAGAACTCCTTTATTCCGTGGACGTAGCCAATCTGGGTGAACCACGTATATCTTGTGTTTGCTTTCCTATCTCTATCCATTTATATACTTATCCACACTAATGACCGGAGCAATCTAGCGAAGATCACAAAAAGCGACCGTTTTCGCTACCTAGGATCTATCTTGCAAGAGAACGGAGAATTAGATGGAGATCTCAACCATAGAATACAAGCTGGATGGATGAAGTGTAAGAGAGCATCCGGCGTGTTGTGTGACCGTCGTAGGCCAATGAAGCTCAAGGGAAAATTTTATAGGACGGCAATAAGGCCAACGATGTTGTATGGCACAGAATGTTAGGCGATGAAGCATCAACACGTACACAAAATGGGTGTAGCGGAGATGAGGATGCTTCGTGAGATGTGTGGGCACACGAGAAATGATAAGATTGGGAATGAGGATATCCGAGGTAAAGTAGGAGTAACCGAAATTGAAGGAAATATGAGAGAAAATCGGTTACGGTGGTTTGGACATGTGCAAAGAAGGCCTACTGACGCTCCGGTTCGAAGATGTGACTACGGGACAGAGGTTCAGGGCCGAAGGGGTAGAGGAAGACCTATGAAAACTTTGGAAGAGACCCTAAGAAAAGACTTAGAGTACTTGGATCTAACGGAGGACATGACACAAAACCGAGCGCAATGGCGTTCTAGGATTCATATAGCCGACCCCACTTAGTGGGAAAAGGCTTTGTTGTTGTTGTTGTTGTTGTATACATTACAAAATAATATAACATAAATTATAAAGTTCTAGAATATATTGAATATATGGAGAACAAGCATATAATGAGTTTTTATCCAAGTATTTAACAAGTCATTTTACATTTTATTGAAAAATTAAAATGCAATATAAATGTTATCGATTTTCTGTTTAAGTCAAAGTCACGACCTAGGCAGACATTGCAGGTTTAGGTGCACTTTCTTAATTTTCAAACGTCTAAAGACTAATCTGAAAGATGGCCAGCCGTCTAGGTGAGAATTTTCAGAATAGTGCATTGTCATATATGACAAGTTCCTCAAATGAGCACCGCGATTGAAAACAACCTCAAGACACATGACCTAGTTGTTCAAGGGCTTTCAACAAAAGCAAATTAAGTTTCAAAACTGAATGTTCATGGCGTCCTTTTTCTCCCCCACTTATTTTCTCCAGATTTTAAGCACCAAAATTGAAAACTGCGAAATAGTTATCAAACGAGTACGCAGAACTATGACAATACAAAATGAAATACAAGAGCTGGGGACGTCATGGTAAAGGAAGAACTCGGCAACTCAACCAACTCGACAGAAAAGGAACCATAGTTTTCACGTCGAGGCCGGTTTCTATTCATGCTTGTGCTTTTAAATGATTTGCTATGTACGCATATATTTCTCGAATACAATTGAAAAACAGAGAACTGATTCGGATTCGAATTCGAATTTTACAGTGGACATTTCCCAAAACTATCTTTGATAGTAGAGGTCAAAGTGCTAAAGATAAATCTTCAAACAATTGGACTAGTATTACAACAATTCAAACCACCTAATTCCACAAAACCACGTGATTCAACTGCAATAATGTCATTAATATAGAACCACAGGAGGAATCTTGAATTTCTCCGAAAGGAACGGTATTACCTGCGGTCTCTCAACTAAATCGTGATAGAAAGCGTACTCCGCTGGATAATCGTGCAACCCAAGCTCGGCCTTCTGGTTCGTATGGTAATGATGCTTAGCCGAATCCGACTTCCCAAATCCAAAAACACTAACTTTGTCACAAATCCCCAAAGCGAGCATGATAGCCTGCATTCCGGAAGAGTAATGAAACATGGAACCATCATGAACAGCAGCCCATTCCTCAAACGACTTCCCCGTCTCCTCCACAAACCGTTTCAACGAATAATACTTCACGATCCTCGCACACAACACATCAAACCGTGGATCAGTCACCAGCAAAGGCGCTTTGTGGGACACATTGCATATCGTGTAATCGAAGAAATGCAGCGGTTGGCAAATGTACATGATCATTGGCACATTTAGTCCATAAGGGTGGCAAAAACAACCATCTCTCCTAGCACAAAGATGCAAAATGTTACTATTTACAAACGAAATGCTGGTTTTCGACCCAACTTTCTCCGAAAAACTCTCAATTCTAGCGTTGTTCAATCGAATGACTACCTCATGACTATCAATGAGAGCTCCATGATTACTGTTCAACAAAATTCCACTGTTTCCAACAACTGCACACGACGAATAACGTCGTTGCTCCGAACCCACCGAGCCATTGTGCCTGTCAATGGGCTGCCTAACAAGTCTCACTAAATCCAACATAACATCAGCATGAAACCGTTTGTTTCTCGACCAGTCACTCAAAACCCTCCTAAAATTCAACCAATAACGATAGAACTGAGGAGAGCGGAGCATTACCGGCAATCCAACGGACGTCCTTGCTCTGATATCCTGGTGATTAAATCGCCTCCACGAAGCAAAAGTCCGGTACCGTCCGAGAAGGTTACCCTCCAACAGCTGCTCTATCTCCTTCTTGGCTTCAGCTTCGCCTGCATCAACGGCGGCGAATCTGAGCAGAGTGGCATTGAACACCGGCTTTGGCGGTTGGATTAGCACCTTCTTCTCGAGCTCAAAGGTATGGCGGACGGCGTTCCGGCAAGTCAGCGTGGCGGCGAACACAATGAGAAGGAGAATGCTGAATAATGGGCGGACCGAGCGCTTCTTGGGAAGAACGAAGAGATCGTTGAAAGGGTTGATGGGGGCCGGTAAATGCGGCCAGAAATAGATGGGAGTGCAGATCTTGATGCTCTGCGTGTTGGGTTCATCCTGGTTTTCTACAGACTTTGGCATTAGGGAAGTTTTGATTTTCAGAGTGGGATTTGCATCTGGGATTTTGCTGATGAGTGTTTCAGTGGGAGTGAGGGTGAGAAAACGGGTGCGTGGGATTTGGTTAGGAAAGTGGGATTTGGCTGAAAAATGAAAATTTCATAGTGTTAAATACTAAAGGGGTTGTGGGGTTTGGACCTCGGAGGGATTTGGAGGTGCTGCCAGAGAAGAACTGGATTGGAGAAACCAGCAGGTGACAAACCCCATCGGAGGTGAAAAGCTTGAGACTTTGAAAGGTGGTTTGGTTTTATTTTTTCTGGTGAGTTGTGGGAGATGCAATGCAGTGGAAATACAATTGACCACTTTAGATTTGGTGGTGGATTGAAGGTTATTGATTGGGCAGTTGAAATCTGTGATTTGGATTTGTTGAGGTTTTTCTAGTGGGAGAGGGAGAGGGAGAGGTTTGTGGAACAGTGGAGGCATGGTCTCCTCCCCTTTTCGCAATGGGAAGGAATTTATTGGCTGCTTTTCCTTCGCAGCTCAAAGCAACGATGCAGGGTGGGTGGGATTTGGGGTCGGCTCCATTTGGGCTTTTTGGCTATTTTTAAGACCCCACATCAATCTGCTGAACAAGGAAAAAGGTCGAAAAGGAATGTGAGAATAATATAAGGAAAGTGAGATTTGGGCTCGGGTCCATTTGAGTTTTGATCCACTTTTGATTATGTAAAATTTCAATTTTTTCCGTATAAAGTTTCCATTTTTCTTTTGAGTGAGAGAATAAACTTTAATTTGGGTTTACAATTTTTTTCTTTGTAAATTTTCGAAATAGGACCGAGACTTCAAAAGGCACTTCAAGTTCTGGAAATTGTTTTTTGTTATGCTTTTGTTATATCATGTTCTAAATTGTGCAAACCATTTCTATAATTAGAGAAAATTAAGCAAAATCCTGCTTATATACATATTGTTATTTTAAGAAAAAATTTTATTAGTATTTTCTAAGAGAAATGATAATAAGAAACTGCAATTTACTTTTGAGTTTCATTCTTAACTGATTTTTGAATTTATGCATAAGTCTAATCTACTCCAAAGACAGGCTTAGCAAAGGGAGGAAAGGTTTAAGCAGTGTACCAAGTGTTTTCATCAATTCTTTCTCAAAATGTGCCTTCATTATTGGTTTCTGTACTATTTTGCTCTACCTAAAAAATTGAAATAAATAAGATCTTTTCACTATTGCTTCTTTTTCGAAGTTTTTTTCTATAGAATATAAAAAAAGAAATAAATATTTTTTTCCCTTTTTCTACTTTGTTCTTTTGCAGCAAAACAAGCATGATTTTGTTGGCACTGCTTATTTAGTGAAGCAACGGTTTCATATTGTGAATTGTCTTTGTGTGTTTATCACTTTATTCTTTACGATTCCAGCTTCCTAAATGAAGTTTGATACATACGGAATTTGACAATTTATAACCATAAACTTCATTTTGCCCATGGACACCTATTTTGTTCTTTCTTGTTGATAGAGTTGTAAATAAATTTGCACATGTAAGTGAATAGTATTGTCTAATGTACACACACACACACATATATATATATATACAACATCTACATGTGGTATACAATTTTCAATCCATGCAGCAACGCGTGAGCACCCTTGCTAGTACTAACTATACATTCCCTAGTCATATGAGGTCTTTAGACAAATGTCTAAGTAGTTGATGAAGCGTCTTGGTAGACAAGTGATGCATGAGTCTCATTGGGGATGCACTTAGGAGTACCTTCACCAAAACCTGGACAAGGAAAATCCAGTGGGAAAAAACCATGGTCGAAGAGAAAAAGATAAGCCATGCAATACTTGACATCTTCAGGACGTATCAAGTGGTAGAAAACGCACAAAAGGGTATGACCAATGAGATGTAGGTACCACGATAAAACCTTGCAAGGTAGCAAAGATTTAGTGGAAAAAATGATCATGATCGAAGGAAAAAAAAATACATTAAGGTCAAATGAGTATCTTCGAATACTCCCCTGTGATCAACAAAAGTCCCTAAGAGAACTATGAGTAATGCAATTTAGACAGTTTAAGCATACTAATAATGTGGACAAGCTCTTGAAAGGTTGACTTTGGCAGTAACTTTATGAAGACGTCAGTGAGGTTGTCATGAAATCGGTTCTAATCGAAGTAAAAAAATTATATTAAAATACTAAATTATAGGTAGGCCTCATTCTATTTTCATTTTAAGACTCGATTTGCATTGAGAAGACTCTTCTTGATGTGAAATGGACATTATCAACTCTTTTATCTCATGTAGAGCCTTTAAAGAGACAATTTGACATCAAATTCGTTAAAAGTTTTTTTTTTTTTTCCGCAAACGTGTTTGATTTTTGTGTCTTTAATTGTTATCATGGAGAGTGAAACTAAGAGTAGGTTTTGAGAGCTTGAAAAAAATTATAGTGTTCAATAAAAATGTAGTGATACTCTATAAACGAATAATCTTTTTTTAGTTATAAAAGTTTTGGTCTCAATCCAGATTTAGTTATGTATAAGAATAAACTTCACATTATAATAAGTTATAAATTTTTTAAGTCTTATTTTAAGGAAACTCGCTTTCACAATTGTCAATAAATACACAAATATATATTATCACAAATTAAAATTTAAGATGAACTAAAATATTATATGTATTTATAAAGTCTACCTAGAAAGAAAAGCATTAAAGAGAGCACAACATACATACATACATACATACATGCACTAGCTTTTAGAAATGAGGTGTCTTTCTTTTCCCTGTTATTTCTTAAAAATTGGCATGCTCTAGTACTAACTTAATTCTTTGTATCCATTGATCTAAAACAAAATATAATATTTTTTAAGTACACCTTTAATAATAACCTCTCTAAAATTATAAAATTGGTTTCGTCTGAAAAATTATTAACTATATAAAAGGTTTACTCATCAAACGTTAATGCCAATAAGGAGGAGGAGGAGGGGCCTCCACCGAGAGGGACCACCACCGATTGTCACCTTGGCTTGGGTCCAACCTCTTTTGCGAAAGAGACGTGCATCGTTTCCATCCAAACAAAAGTTGAATAATTTTGATATAGTAATTAGGGAGGGGATGGCACTTAAATTGATGGTGACTGGAGACCTATTTTGTTTTTGCTTGGAGAGGAGAGACACTTACACTATTATAAATAAAATAAAATAATATAAGATTAGAGATCATATATTAAATTAAATCGACAAAATGTAGGGTGGAAACAAAGGACAAACCAAGAAAGAAACCACCACATTTGCCTTTGACTCAATGGAGGAATCTTTCATTGTTAGGTTAGCATTTTGAGAAGAAATAATTTAGGTGGGTGGGTTTTGTATATCTACTTTAAAACAAAAGCATATCGTATGGAGTGGGTTAACACAAAGGCATTATTCTTAAATCTACTTTAAAATGTTATTAATCCATTAATCCTATAGAAAATGGCTCATAGATTCAGTCCACAACATCTTGATTGCCTAATATATTTTGAAGGGTCAATAGAGATTTTCATCTTGGAATTCTACTTTGTGGCCATTGAAAGATAAAGTTGTAGATTTCCTCAATGTGCCTTTTATGGTGCATATGGATACTAAAGTTGAGTTAGGGATGAAAAGGACTATTCAAACACTTTTTTAAAGATATATTATTGATTTGTAACTAGGAAAAGAGTGCCAATTTTTTCAAGGTCTAATGGTATCCTCACTTATTTTTAAGTTCGATACTCATCATTTGGCGAATTCGAATCAATTAGTATAGTTAATTTAATGTGAGACTTAACTCATTCATCCACCTTCATACTATGGATAATAACATATGTACACAAATAACTAGGAAAAGAATATAGCTAGAAATATAATTTCTTCATTGTTTTTTTTCTTCTAAAGAAGAATCTAGAGTTGCCACTAGTGGCGAAGTCAGGAGTAGTCGATAAGAGAGTCAAAATTTAAAAGGGTAAAAAGTCCCAAAGAACGTAGACAACCAAATTTTAAACATCAAGCTAATCATTCTAACAACATTTTTACAAATTCATAATCGGGTAATACTTCAATTAGTACATCTCAAACACAAACACAAATAATGACAACCCCCAACTAAAAGAACACCGCCATGAAAGACATAAAAACAAAGAAACAACAAAAGACTAAATTCATTAGGCCAGAAAA
>VIEB01000705.1:73222-117880 GCA_006547085.1 Malus baccata | reverse complement strand
GAACATACATGTTATTGCCGAGGAACAAAGTTTTTTTCGGTGATACGAACAATTAATTTCCTTAACCTTTCGGCTTCGGGCCGAAGCTCAAGGGAATTGGGGGGCAATGTTTGGACCCAAATTTACACCATCGGCCCGTGTAATCAAGGCCGTTGAGTAAGCATAGTTCTCGACCGTCGGATGAGTGAGGATATTTTTGTTAAAGGATAATATTATGATTTTTTATCATAATAATTATCTTTTAATAAATTATCTCAATTTTCTTGTACAACGGGATAAATAGGATGCAAATTATATCTCCAACTTGGAAGCGAGCAATGCAGTTCAATTTGATTTGGGATTTTCGGCATATAGACGTATGCTTGGAGTCGGTTAACCATGCATAAAGGTTATCTTTTGGTTAATGGTGATATTTGATGATCACAAAAAGATAATGGTGCGGCATATTCTGAGTTGGGATTATTATTATATGCTAATAATCAGCATATACTTCATGGACAAGCGTGGCATGACTTAAAGTGTTTTAGCTTTGGCAATGCATGTATTTGGACGTGAAGAAGGGTGTAAACATTGCATGGTTGTCTCAGGATGTTACGGGGAGAGTTTCAGTAACGTACAAATTGGTCTGACATATAGCTATCATGAGTGGCAGAAAAAGATCAGGATTATCATCAAATCCAATGGCCAATTTAGGGATGATTATCATGAATTATTCAAATGAGGTGATTATCTTCAAGGGAATTCAATTATGGTCAGCAAAGAATACTTCACGAGGAGCACATGCATATCCAGTCCTATAAATACAAGACGATATACAACGAGAAAGGGCCCTACAAAAGCAACACAAAATTGCCCTGCGCAAACTCTCACAACTTGAGATCTTTTTCTTTTCCTTTTTTCGCTGACACATCTTCCGTTGGCATCAACAGCACTGTGGAAGCAACCGGTGATATCTTAAGTCGGCATAGATAGCTCTGTCACCGTAGAGTCGGTCGGTCTCGCAGTATCTTCCGTTGGCATCAACAGCACTGCGGCGAGAACGGTCGATTACCTATCCAAGTCTCGGTCGAGAAGGGTTTCCGAATCCTTATTGGTCGAGGTCATCTCATTAGCCTTCTCGGCGAAGTGAGGTGTTACAGTTATTACATTCGGCACATTGAAAGCCGAATTCGGTTCGTGAACTTTGTAAGAATAGCAGCCTTGCCTTCAGGCTCGAGAACCCAAGAGGCCGAGACGCGTTCCTTTCTCGGCCGCAATCGCAAGACACAGAAGTCAGTAGCGCGACCCAACGCAACACCAACAAATTTACTCCTCGGCCGAGCCTCGGCCGACGAGTTGGCACGCCCCGCAATCACCGAAGGACGTAGTTAGCTTAGAATATACTCGGCCTGCGCGCCACGTAGGCTTTGTAATTTCTAGGGTCAACAGCGATTCTAAGGTGAGGACAAAACGTTTTGACCATTCGTGTGGACAACTATATAACGGCTGAGAAGGGACAAGCTCAGGAGTAGAGCCGAGTTGCTGTGACTGATGCTTTTTTAAATTTTTTTATTGTCTTTTGTCTAGGGAGGGAAACAAGGAGCAAGAGGGAAAAAGGGGTTGTTGGGCGAGTGAGAAAAAACAGAGGGGAAGAGAGGCAGAGAAAGGGAGCTAGAGTTTGGAATGGGTTTGAGGTGGATTGAAGTTGGATTACAACCCTGACACGGTATTCCTATAACTTTAATTTTTTTTTTTTTGGTTCAGTGGGTGTGTGTTTTTTGACAGCAAGCGAGATGAGAGATTAGGATTATTGCCGCCGGGAAAGAGAGGCATAGACACAGAGGTGGCAACACATGTTATCATTGATTGTTATTTATTAGATATAACAGTGTCACATGCACGACAAAATCTTGTGTGGAATTACGTGTATGTTGATTGTTATGTCCGGCCGATTATGGTGAGGAGCACGAGAACAATTTATATGATACGAGTTTCTAACTATATGGTGTTATGTGTTAATAAAATGAAAGTATGGACAAAAACTTCCACATGTTTTTAATTGATACCGAACACCACCGCAGCAATAAATTTGTAGGGTTGAAGAATACGTAGAAGATGGATAACCCAGAATGCAAAGGCCCACTAGCAGTAGGATTAAGCCCCAGACTCCGTCTTCAATCTTCGGACTTCTCCACGTACGTGGCCAAACTCCGTGTCCTCTTAATTCACAAGGACCATGTCATTAGACAAGGAAATGGACCACTTGACTTGATTGTATATGAGCGCCATAAAGCGTAAAGGCAAGGTACTTCCCACAAAACGCAGTTACTACATAGACAAATGACACGGATGATATCGTGTTTTTATATAAATGATGTACCGAACCTGAGAAATTGTAGCTATCCATGATGTACTATCCCGTATTTCAATCACATTGAAAAATCTCTCTTCCGTAACACACTAACTGAACCAGCGTCCCATTTAATGCTCAATTGTAGCGATCCATGATGTACTATCCCGTATTTCAATCACATTGAAAAATCTCTCTTCCGTAACACACTAACTGAACCAGCGTCCCATTTAATGCTCAATTGTTTGGTTCAGAAGTCAAATCCAGCGCAATCCCACAAATCTCTACACGCATTATCTGTTGACAGCCTTCAACTTGACACCCCTGTATTCATCCTTTCTCTCAGGCCTCCTCTTGGCACTAAAATTGAAAGAAAACTCGGAGCAAATCACGTGTTGACCTCAGTTAGACTCATTTTAATTTTTGACACCAACAGTTTCCACCTTGTTCGATCTCCATCGTCCTCCACTTTCATCGCAACCACCATTGAAACCATTTTCGTCCAGATTTTCAGCCACCATACACCACAACATATTTCTCATTTTCTTTCGAGATTGATGAGGAATCATGGAAAAGTACATGAATCAGGTTTTAATAATTGAATCATTTGATGAAAGTAAAAGGTACACAACTTCACAGTTAACAGTAACAAGTAACCAAATGCACATGTTCAATCCAACCTCGACGCAAAGCTTGCCTGGTGCGTGGAGCAATGCAACACCTACGATGTCTGCATTCCAAGAACCATGTTGCTGAAAATGTTTCGCCTCTTCATATTTTATGTCTCGCCCGACACCAAGACCATCTGCTCTTCGGATTTCTCTGCTGTCTTCCATCTTTCGCAGCCAAAAATGGACAGACTTAAAGCCTGCCTCTTCTAAGTAGTCTTTGATCTCGGGCAGTGACCATCTGTTCTTCAGATTTCCCTAATTGTCTCCAAATGATTCAGAAGTTACCAGGAACAGGATATACTTATCAATACTTCATAACGAAGCCTACACTCAATATTTTTTTTCATGATATAGAATACATTAAAACTGCAAAAATATGACTTACAGCCTCCAGCTGCATGAAAATGCATGTCGACAATGAATTGAAGTTTTGTACCGTAAAATTGGCAAATGTCCTTTGAAGCCTTATCTTGCAATCCGAGGATGTACCGCCATACAAATCCATTACAAATATCCCACCTTTCTTTGACAAGGCATCAAGAACATGCTTGATATACAGAACCAGTTCAGCACGTTGATTGAGACAACAACAGTTGTAGTTAAAAGCACACACAATCCTCTAGCAGGCAACAGATGGTATAAAATTGTATGTATGAATATATTTTTGTATATCATAGCAGCTGTACATAGGTAGGGATTTATACAAGAACATGATGCTATTCTAGGTAAATAACCCTAATTCTATGCTATTACAATCAATCACTATAATCACTCGGAGGAACATTATGTCCTACAATTACTCCAAATCGTATCTATTAGTTGACTATTTTATTTCCTTTAACACTCCCCCTCAAGTTGGAGTGTGGATATCAATAACACCCAACTTGCCAAGATGTGAATGGAAGCTAGGTGCTCTCAACGGCTTAGTAAAAATGTCTGCTATTTGTCGTCCCGTTTGCACATGAGAGGTCTTGACTTCTCCCCTCTGAATCTTTTCACGAACAGTATGACAATCCAGTTCTATGTGTTTGGTTCGTTCATGATACACAGGGTTTGCTGCAATATGTAGAGCAGCTTGATTGTCGCAAAACAATCTTGCTGGCTCAGGGTGGTTTACACGCAAATCTGTCAATAAATTCCTTAGCCAAGTAAGCTCACAAGTGGTTGCAGCCATGGAACGATACTCGACCTCTGCTGAAGATCTTGCTACCGTGACTTGCTTTTTACTTTTCCACGACACAAGTGACTTACCAAGGAAGATACAAAAACCTATCACTGATCGACGTGTGATCGGACATCTAGCCCAATCCGCATCACAGTAGCCAATCAAATTAAGTTGATTCACCGAAGGGAATAATAACCCTTGTCCTGGTGCTTCTTTCAAATATTGAAGAAGGCGATGTGATGCCTTAAGGTGATGAAGTTTGGGTTCTTGCATGAACTGACTGAGGTTATTCACTGCATATGTAATGTCTGGTCTTGTAATGGTAAGGTAGATCAACTTTCCAACCAAGCGTCGATATCGAGCCGGGTCCTTGAGGGCATCACTGCCTGTTGTCGTCAACACTAGATCAGGTTCCATAGGTACCTTGGCAGGTCTTACTCCAAGCAAACCAGCTTCCTCCAATATATCCAGGGTATATTTACGTTGGCAAATGGAGATCCCAGCTTTGGACCATGCAACTTCGACGCCAAGAAAATATTTTAATGGTCCGAGGTCCTTAATTCGAAAACAACCACTAAGAAACTTCTTGAGTCGACTAATGGCCTCCTCATCATTTCCTGCAATGATCATGTCATCAACGTAAAGTAACACCACAGTAATAGAGTGTCCACAAACCTGAGTGAATAAGGAGTAATCCGCACGGGACTGTTGGAAGCCAATTTCTTGAATGGCAGATGAAAAACGTTGGAACCAGCTGCGAGATGCTTGTTTGAGTCCGTATAATGACTTGTGAAGTCGACAAACCATAGTCTCCCCCTGTCGACGATAACCAGGAGGCGGTAACATATAGACTTCTTCATGCAGTGCACCGTGAATGAAGGCATTTTGGACATCCATTTGCTGAAGAGACCAACTGCGAACAGCAGCAACAGTCAAGAGACAGCGAACAGTAATGAGTTTGACGACGGGAGCGAACGTCTCTTTGTAATCAATGCCTTCGCGCTGCGTGAACCCTTTGGCGACAAGGCGGGCCTTGTAGCGTTTGATAGTACCGTCGGAATGGTACTTGATTTTGAAGATCCATTTACAGCCAATGGGTCGTTGGTGTGGAGGGAGAGGAACCATTGTCCAGGTGTGATTGGCTTCAAGGGCTGCAATCTCAGAGTTCATAGCTGCAAGCCAGTTAGGGTCATGACAAGCCTGCTCATAAGAGGCTGGTTCAACCAAGTGAGAGATGTTGTAGACAAAAGAGCGGTGAGCAGGTGAGAGGCGAGAATAAGAAACATACTTGGGAAGGGGATAGCGTGTACCGGACATGGTGGAAGAGGTGGCGCTGGGCTAAAGCAAAGCAGCATGATGTGTCTGATAGTCACGAAAGTGGGTAGGTGGATGTTTAATGCGGTCGGAGCGACGAAGATGGGCAGGAGAAGGAGCAGAGGCTTCTGGAGTGGGTGAAGGAGCAGTGGCTTCTGGAGATGGTGAGGAAGAGGTGTCTGGGGATGAAGGAGCGAGGTCAGTAGTAGGAAGGAGGTCGGAAGTTGGCGCATGAGGGGAGTCGTCGTGAGGCACAGGTAAGACAGGAAAATCGAGGTCGTTTTCTAGGGTTTCTTTTTCTGGTGGTGAGGTAGCAAGGGGGAAAATATGTTCATGAAAGATGACATCACGAGAGGTGAAGATGCGCTTGCTATCAAGATCATAGACACGGTAGCCCTTTTGGCCAAGGGGATATCCCAGGAAAAGGCAGCGACGAGCACGAGCATCAAACTTGTGGGAGGGAGTAAGGTTGGTAGCATAGCATAAACACCCAAAAACCCGGAGATGAGAGTATGCAGGTAGGGTCCCATGTAAGAGGGCATAGGGAGATTTGTGAGATAGTAAAGGTGTTGGAAGACGGTTGATAAGGTAACAGGCAGTTTGTATGCTCTCCCCCCAGAACTTTAAGGGTAGGTTAGCTTGAAAGCGTAAGGCACGAGCAACGTTCAAAAGATGGCGGTGTTTGCGTTCAATAACCCCGTTTTGTTGAGGGGTGTGGGCGCGGGTGTGTTGAAAGATGGTGCCATGAGTGTTTAAAAAGGAACGCATGGATACAAATTCTCCCCCATTGTCTGCACGTAGGGTTTTAATGTCACGATTAAACTGGGTTTTGACCCAAGAAAAGAACGATTGCAACAAGGTTTGTGTGTCTGATTTAAATCGCATGAGATGAACCCATGTGAAACGTGTAAAGTCATCTACAATGGTGAGGAAGTAACGTGCCCCAGAGTGTGTATGGGTTTGATGTGGCCCCCAAATATCACAATGGATCAAATCAAAAGGTGCAACAGATTTTATTGAACTGGAAACAAAAGATGAACGAGTTTGCTTGGCTAAAGGGCAAACATCACAAACATGTGTAGAATAAAAAACAATTTCTGGAATGCTCTGGGATAAGGAGTGAAGAGGAGCTGAGGATGGGTGCCCAAGTCGTTGGTGCCAAAGTGCCGAGGTACGGTTGACATGGTGAGCAGGATGAGGGTTTTGTGTGGGAGTGAGGTAGTAAAGTCCATTAAACTGCTTGCCCAGGCCAATCATCCTCTTCGTAGCCATGTCCTGCACAACACAAAAACCCGGGTAAAATATCACAATACACTTCAATGCCCAGGTCAACTTACTCACAGATAACAAATTCACACGAAATTGTGGCACATGTAAAACTCCATCAAGGGTTATCTTGGGGGACAATTTAATAGACCCAATGGTTTCAATGGCAGCCTGTCCACCATTTGGTAAACCAACAAAGTCATGGTGGGTTTTAGTGTGATTATGGCTGGGTGATAAGTGAGAAATATGATCTGTGGCCCCGCTATCCAAGATCCAATACAATGTTGAATGCGGATCATGTTGTGCAAAATTGCAGTTGGATGTATAGATACCTGTCGCATGCGCAAGTGGCAGATCAGTACCATTCTTATTGCGAAGAAGAGCCATAAGTTGGTTGTACTCCTCAGTTGTGAACGTTGGTTGATTGTTGGAGGTTGGTGCGTTGGTGGTAGCTGGCGACGGTAAGGCTTCTACATTGTTGGAGGTTGGAGGTGCACGTCTATTTCTGGGCTGCACATTCTTCCCGTGCCATTTGTGTCCTTCAGGGAATCCAATAAGAAAAAAACATCGATCGACTGGATGTCCTCCGTCACAGTAGCTGCATTTGAATGTTTTTCGTGAATTAGAGCTGTTGGCACCATAGCCTCCTTTTGGTGCTGTCGGACGACTGGTTTGCATTGCATGGGCAGTGGGTTCACGTCGATTTACCACGTCCAATTGGCGTTCGTGTTGGAGAACCAATCCATGGACTCGTCGTGTATCTGGGAGTGGGCTCATCATCAAGATAGAGCCTCGTATAATTGAGTAACTCTCATTCAGTCCCATTAAGAACTGCATGACTTTCTCTTTCTCTTCCCTGTCTGCATGTGCCTTGGATCCCTCGCATTCACAAGCAATGAGCCAATGATATGATGCTAGTTCACCCCAAAGGGCTTTCAATCTTGTGTAATAATCTGAAACAGATAGCTGTCCTTGTCGGTGTTCAGCAATTTCTTGTCGAATTTGATAGATCCTGGAATCGTTTCCTTGCGAGAACCGATCCTCAAGATCTCTCTATGCTGCTGATGCAGTTTTGCAATAGAGTATGCTGTGAGCAATGTTGCCCTGCACGGATTGCCAAATCCAGGATAAGACCATGTCATTGCATCTCTGCCAAACTGGATACTTAGCATCAGTGGTTGCGGGGCTCTTGATTGATCCATCAATGAACCCTAGTTTGTTTTTGGCGCTGAGAGCGATTCGCATAGAGCGGCTCCACTGTCCATAGTTGTGTCCATCAAGAAGTTGTGAGACTAAAACAAAACTTGGTGAGTCTGAATGATGCAGAATGAGAGGATCAGATACATGGGGTACGATCTCAATTGATTTGTTGTCGCTCATGGTGGCTGTGTTTAATGGAGATGAACTGGTTATGTTTGTAGCGGAAGCAAAATGAGCCTTCTAGAGTCACCAAGATCGGTGCTCTGATGCCATATAAAATTGTATGTATGAATATATTTTTGTATATCATAGTAGCTGTACATAGGTAGGGATTTATACAAGAACATGATGCTATTCTAGGTAAATAACCCTAATTCTATGCTATTACAATCAATCACTATAATCACTCAGAGGAACATTATGTCCTACAATTACTCCAAATCGTATCTATTAGTTGACTATTTTATTTCCTTTAACAGATGGTTTCTCAAGGACTTCTCATGATGTGAGGAAGAAGAGTCCTCTTCAAGAGTAGATTTCAATCCACCACTCTCCAAACCATCTCTGTTCACAGTGAGTGAAATATTTCTCCTCTGCTTCTCGGCTCAAACTTAATTAGTTTGGCCTCAAAAGATTGCAAGACATTCCCGTGAAAGAGGGACATTCTGCAATGTCCATCGACCGCATCTTTATTTATGTTATTCTCCATGCACCAATTTAGCGCTTCCGGGTCCAAATGCAACCCTACAGCAGTCCTTCCCGGGTCAGTATGGAGATCTGTACTGTCAAACAGAGAGTGAGTTTTAGGTCTTTAAGACAGTCTGTGACAGAGAACATAGACTTTTTACATATGAAACTGGCCAATTTGCTCTCCACAGTGCGGATAGATACCTTAACAATAATAGAATATGAATCTTGCCACAAGACACCGCTCTAGTTATTTATAACAGTTGGAAGAATACAAGAACTTATCAATGTGATTAGTGCGTACGCACCTCAAGTAGGGTTGGATACGAGTTCGAAGGAGAAATTTTGGGAAGACCTTGGAGACTTGGTGCAAGGAATTGCTCAGACGGAGAATTTATTTATAGGAGGAGATTTAAATGGACACGTGGGCAGGGAGACATGCAACTATGAAGGTTTTCATGGTGGCCATGGTTTTGGGGAGAAAAACGAGGATGGGGAAGCTATCTTGGATTTTGTAATGGCATATTATCTCTTCTTAGCCAACACCTTCTTTAAGAAAAGAGAAGAACATGTGATCACCTACAAGAGTGGGTCGTAAAAAACACAAATAGATTTTCTTCTAATGAGGAAAGGGGATCGTATAACTTGTAAGGATTGCAAAGTTATACCGGAAGAGAGCTTGGCTAATCAACATCGCTTGTTGGTGATGGATGTACATATCAAAAGAGTGAGAAAAAAGAACAAGACTTGGAAGTGCCCAAGGACTAGATGGTGGAATCGAAAAGAAGAATAACAAGCCATTTTCAAAGAGAAAGTAATCACCCAGTGTGTGTGAGATAGAGAGGGGGAAGCTAGGCAAATGTGGGATTCCATGGCTAGTTGTATCCGAAAAGTAGCAAAAGAGGTATTAGGAGAGTCCAAGGGCTTTGCTCCACACCAAAAGGAATCTTGGTGGTGGAATGAGGAGGTACAAACAAAGGTGAAGGCTAAGAAGGAATGTTGTAAAGCCTTATACAAGGATAGGACCGATGAAAATAGTGAAAGGTATAGAAAAGCGAAGCAAGAGGCGAAGAAAGCTGTGAGATAAGCTAAGTTAACGGCTTATGACAATATGTATAAGCGACTAGATACCAAAAAATGAGAGTTGGATATCTATAAACTAGCTAAAGCAAGGGAAAAGAAGACAAGGGACCTAAACCAAGTGAGGTGCATCAAGGATGAGGATGGAAAGGTTCTTGCTACAGAGAACGCGGTCAAAGATAGATGGAGAGGTTATTTTCATAATCTTTTCAATGAAGGACATGAAATGAGTGCTTCTTTAGGAGAGTTGAGTAACTCAGAAGAGTGTAGAAACTACTCCTTTTATCGTCGAATCTGGAAGGAAGAAGTGGTTGTAGCTTTGAAGAAGATGAAGCATAGAAAAGTAGTGGGCCCATACGATATACCGATCGAAGTGTGGAAAGTTTTGGGAGAGACAGGTATAACATGGCTCACTGACCTTTTCAATAGGATTTTGAAAACGAAGAAGATGCCAAATGAGTGGCGAACGAGCACTTTGGTGCCTATCTACAAGAATAAGGGCGACGTACAAAATTGCATGAACTATAGGGGTATTAAGCTAATGAGTCATACAATGAAGCTCTGGGAGAGAGTCATTGAGCATAGATTGAGGCAAGAGACACGGGTTTCGGACAACTAATTCGGGTTCATGCCAGGGCGCTCAACCATGGAGGCAATCTATCTCTTACGAAGATTGATGGAAAGATATAGAGATGAGAAAAAGGATTTACACATGGTCTTTATAGATTTGGAAAAAGCGTATGATAGGGTCCCAAGAGACATTCTTTGGAGGATTTTAGAGAAGAAAAGAGTACGAGTAGCATATATCCAAGCTATAAAGGATATGTATGAAGGAGCAAAAACTGCCGTAAGAACTCATGAAGGACAAACCGAAAGCTTTCCCATAACTGTAGGATTACATCAAGGCTCATCCTTAAGTCCTTACCTTTTTGCGTTAGTAATGGATGAGTTAACAGGACATATTCAAGATGATATTCCTTGGTGTACGCTTTTCACAGACGATATAGTGTTGATAGATGAAACTCAGGAAAGGGTAAATGCAAAGCTTAACCTTTGGAGAGAACTGTTAGAATATAAAGGTCTTCGCCTAAGCCGATCAAAGAGAGAATATATGGAGTGCAAGTTCAGTGCAAATGGAAGCCAAAACGAGCTATGGGTGAGGATCGAAGATCAAGAAATACCAAAGAGTGACCGTTTTCGTTACCTAGGATCTATCTTGCAAAAGAACGGAGAATTAGATGGAGATCTCAACCATAGAATACAAGCTGGATTGATGAAGTGGAAGAGTGCATCCGGCGTGTTGTGTGACCGTTGTATGCCACTGAAGCTCAAGGGAAATTTTATAGGATGGCAATAAGGCCGGCGATGCTGTATGGCACAGAATGTTGGGCGGTGAAGCATCAACACGTACACAAAATGGGTGTAGCGGAGATGAGGATGCTTCGTTGGATGTGTGGGCACACGAGAAAGGATAAGATTAGGAATGAGGATATCCGGGGTAAAGTAGGAGTAGCCGAAATTGAAGGAAAGATGAGAGAAAATCGGTTACGGTGGTTTGGACATGTGCAAAGAAGGCCTACTGACCCTCCGATTAGAAGATGCGACTATGGGAAAGAGGTTGGATTTTCCAAGTCTCCAACCGAGAAGTTTTCCTCACTCAGGAAATTAAGGGAACACTACCTCAACCTACATGCTCCACTCACAAAGCTCTAACAAAAGAAAATTCAAAGAACTTAGCGAAGAAGGCTTTGGTGTATTTAACACAATACGTTGAATTGAAGGAAAGCTTATTTATTGATATCCCCGATAAGCTACAAATATGTACATATACATGAGTCAAAATAAACAAACAAGAGGGAGCCTTCACAAAGGTTGCTTAGGAGAAGTCTCAGCAGTCGGTAGAGCCCCAGAAAGAGAAGGCACCGGAGGAGGATCATTCGGAGCCTCAGTACTGGACAGAACCCTAGAAGGAGGAGGCATCAGAGGTTGATCATTTGGAGCTTCATTACGCGGTACAGCCCCAGAAAACGAAGGCAATAAATGCCTTTGGAACAAACCCACAAACCTCTGATGATCAAGTAAAACCTGACAATAAGATTCCTACATCTGGTCAAGCTTCCTCTTCATGTTTGTAGCATAGTCATGTGCGATCCGATGCAACTGTTTATTCTCATGCTTGAGCCCTCTAATCTCCTGTTTGAGACTCATTACTTCAGCCGCCAATGATTCAACTTGGCGGGTTCGAGCAAATAGGCGTTGGGCCATATTAGACACAGAACCTGCACACTGAACACTGAGAGCTAGAGAATCCTTAACAACCAACTCATCAGACCGTTTGGAAAGTAGTCTGTTATCTTTGGGAGTGAGAAGGTTCCTGGCACACGCACACTCAATCTCAGAAATTGAAGAGGCGTTTGCTTTCTCAAAAGCTGGGCTGCTCAAAGACCACGAAGGCCGATCTTAGAAATCGAAGAAGCGCTTGCTTTCTCAAAAGCTGGGCTGCTCAGAGACCACGAGGGCCAATCTCAGAAATCGAAGAGGCACCTACTTTTTCAGCTTTGTCAGCACCTGTCACACGCACACTCAGCTTTGCGGAAATTACGGGCATTCTGTCGAAGATTTCTGGTGAAGTAGAAAGCACATGAATCTTACTGCTCAATCACCCACTGTCCACACGCAACATTAGCTCATGGGTACCACAAATAACTTTGCCAAAGTTCTCTGACAAAGTTGAGACACGTGAAGCTTGCAGCTCCCACTACATCGCTCTGACCAAGAAGGGTAAAAGAATAGCAAAGAAACAACACTAACAAAGTTTAGACACATAAATTTTGAAGGTCTAGTTACCATATTATTACCCATAAGGGTAAAGGAACAGTACCACTGCTGGATAATTGGAAAGTCCCTGTGTGTCAACCTCTGTGCTCCGTGGCAAGGTAGACTAGCAAAAATGCCCAACCTTTACTCACATTCGAGAAAACACTCCCAACAAGATTGCTTGCTCCAAAATCGAAGAGGCACCGCCCTTCGAATCTCGACCAGATTCCCAACATGATTACTTTCTAAAAAATTAAAGAGACACCGCTCTCCGAATCTCGAGAGCCAGACCCCCAGCATGATTGTTTTCTCAAAAATCGAAGAGGCATCGTTCTCCGAACCTCGAGAGCCAGATCCCCGACAGGATTGCTTGTTCGAAAACCGAAGAGGCACCACTTTCTCAACTTCGAGAGCCAGATCTCCTTGGATAAAGCTTGTCTGTAATCTTCACACGCAACATCAACTTTCCAGATACCACAGACCACTTTTTCAAAGTGCTCTGACAGAGTTAAAACATGTGAAGCTGACAGCTCCTACTACCGTGCTATGACCAATCAGGGTAAAGGAATAACATTACTACTTGTTGTTAGGGGGACTCCTATATATGTCGACCTCCATCCCCAACGGACAGGCAGACCTGCAAAAATGCTCAACCCTTCCTCATATCTGAGAGGGCATTCCCAATGAAGCCTTTCGAAATATTTAGCTTTCTTTCCCCCCGATAATACCTTTGCAAACAAGCTATACCAGAGCAAGAATATCTCATATCATCAGGGTTAAAAGCAAGAGTATCCCATATCATGCTTTTTCCCTGTCTTTTCCTTTGGCCTTGTTCTTACCTACAAGACAAGGAGAAAGAGAGCAATCAGTCAGCACTTGGAATCAAGCTTCCAGTCAGGAACTGACTGCTTGGAACCCCTTACCTGATTACTTACCTGGCATTGCTCTCGAGTACTCATCTTCAACATCTTATGCTTCCAGGGAAGATACCGCATCTGCCTGAGGAATAGATAGGGCAAGTGAGAAGGATACAAGGAAGCATGTGGAGACAAGTGTAACAACACACGTGCCAATACATCCACTACTTTGTCAAAAGCAAAAGTATCCCATATCAGTAGGGTCGAACGTACTCTAGATTTGATGGACTTGTTTTGACCTTCAAATTCTTCAGTCGGCCTTATACTCTGGAGGAAACCAGAAAACCCTCCAGCCCAGTTCAAGAATAAGCCTGTGGAAAGTTACTTCTTCAAAAGAAAAAGTATCTCATATCATCTCTTTTCATTTTTCTTCTCTTTATCCTTCATGTTGCCTGCAAGATAGGGAGAATGAGAACAATCAGCCGGAACTCGAAATCAAACTTCTGATCTGGGACTGATTGCTTGGAGCTCTGATTGCTTACCTTGTTTGTCACCTCTTTTCAGCAGATCCCCTAGCTCGGCGACTTAGGGGACTCCTACTACATGGTTTGTATCACGCTTGACCAAGCCTGAAACTACAAGTAAGCTTCAAGTGAAATTGATACATTACCTTGTGCATCTCCACCAGTTAAAGTTACCACCCTTGGATGGATGAAGAGTACTTCCAGAGAAGATGCCACACTTCGGTACTTAGAAGTTTCGTGATTACGAGATCATTCTCCCACAATATTTCCTAATGTCATTTGTACTAAATCATTCACTTGTACTCACTAAAGGAGAGCTTGAACCTATGTACTTGTGTAAACCCTTCACAATTAATGAGAACTCCTATATTCCGTGGACGTAGCCAATTTGGGTGAACCACGTACATCTTGTGTTAGCTTTCCCGTCTCTATCCATTTATATACTTATCCACACTAATGACCGGAGCAATCTAGCGAAGATCACAAAAAGCGACCGTTTTCGCTACCTAGGATCTATCTTGCAAAAGAACGGAGAATTAGATAGAGATCTCAACCATAGAATACAAGCTGGATGGATGAAGTGGAATAGTGCATCCGGCGTGTTGTGTGACCGTTGAAGGCCACTGAAGCTCAAGGGAAAATTTTATAGGACGGCAATAAGGCCAGCGATGCAGTATGGCACAGAATGTTGGGCGGTGAAGCATCAACACGTACACAAAATGGGTGTAGCGGAGATGAGGATGCTTCGTGGGATGTGTGGGCACACGAGAAAGGATAAGATTGGGAATGAGGATATCCGAGGTAAAGTAGGAGTAGCCAAAATTGAAGGAAAGATGAGAGAAAATCGGTTACGGTGGTTTAGACATGTGCAAAGAAGGCCTACTGACGCTCCGGTTCGAAGATGTGACTACGGGACAGAGGTTCAGGGCCGAAGGGGTAGAGGAAGACCTAGGAAAACTTTGGAAGAGACCCTAAGAAAAGACTTAGAGTACTTAGATCTAACAGAGGACATGATACAAAACCGAGCGCAATGGCGTTCTAGGATTCATATAGCCGACCCCACTTAGTGGGAAAAGGCTTTGTTGTTGTACATATATATGACCCTGTGAACATATCAACCAGGTTGTAAAATCACCATCTCTTCTTTTAAGTTTCAACTGATCTGCGTTAACTCATTAGCACTAAATCTCCTTATATGGCAACAGGGGAGTTGTGGATCGAATTACCAACCCCTACAGCTTTCGATATGACAACTAACCGTGCATAATATTACTGGACATGATGTTTTTATAAACAAACAGTCTTAATGAAAACCTAGTTGCAGCAAGTCCTCAACAAAAGACACCAAAATGGAAACAATAAAGCTTCCAGTTAGAACGCAAATATGCGATATATGTCAATAAAAAGGATAGTAATGTACCTAAGAAGGGCAGTGCCGCGGAAACCTTCTCACAGATGAAGAGGTAACCTCCCAGAGTCCCACCCACAAACATCAAAACGAACTTCTGCAAATAGCTTGTCTCCTTTCGGCGACTGCATATAATCTTTTTGGTCAATAAATTAGCTTGTCTTGTCAATTATTTTACTCCACATCTACACCTCATCTACACCGCATCTACCTTGTCTTGTCAATTTGCTAACTAGTTTGCCAACCAATCCATTTAGAAGCAAAGCATGGAAGGCAAAATTTGCTATCCAATTTGCACTTTTTTGTTTGGGATTTCACTAATATGAGGATGGTGCATTTTCAAAGATATGAAACCCTAAAAGAATGGGGTAAGTCTCATCCCTTTTGGCGCCTAGTCTTGAAGAGAATCTCAAGGCCAACATGCTAATGCCGACTGGGTTTACAACAACGTGTGGTAAAAATTTGATTTTTGACGTGGTACAATACTGGGTATGTTCCAATTTTTGTTTCAGTTCAATTGCAGAAATTTCAAAAAATTTTCCCAATGTGTGCACACGACATGCATATGTTGTGTAGGTTGTGTAAATAAGGTTTGCATGTCTTGCGCATGGCATATTATACGATATTACAAGGTGATATGCATATTATGTAAATTTAATGTGCATTTTGTGTGCATATAATAAGGATACATAGGACGCATGTTTATTATCATAAAATACTTGGCTAATACATTGCACAACAATAAAATGTCATATAATCCCATTATGGTTGACGCGATTCCTTTCATTCACTAGTCGATGAGAATCCTCAAAGTCCTTGTTGCGTTCCTCCTTTATTTCGGCCTTTCCCTCCCGAGAACGCTCGTACGACTCAATATGACCCCGACACTTCTCGAACAATTCAAAATTTAGGAATGTGATCCTTTCTCCAAGTGAGGTGCATCAAGGATGAGGATGGAAAGGTTCTTGCTACAGAGAATGCGGTTAAAGACAGATGGAGAGGTTATTTTCATAATCTTTTCAATGAAGGACATGAAAGGAGTGCTTCTTTAGGGGAGTTGAGTAACTCAGAAGAGTGTAGAAACTACTCTTTTTATCGTCGAATCCGGAAGGAAGAAGTGGTTGTAGCTTTGAAGAAGATGAAGCATAGAAAAGCAATAGGCCCAGACGATATACCAATCGAAGTGTGGAAAGTTTTGGGAGAGACAGGTATAACATGGCTCACTGACATTTTCAATAGGATTTTGAAAACGAAGAAGATGCCAAATGAGTGGCGAACGAGCACTTTGGTGCCTATCTACAAGAATAAGGGCGACGTACAAAATTGCATGAACTATAGGGGTATTAAGCTAATGAGTCATACAATGAAGCTCTGGGAGAGAGTCATTGAGCATAGATTGAGGCAAGAGACACGGGTTTCGGACAACCAATTCGGGTTCATGCCAGGACGCTCAACCATGGAGGCAATCTATCTCTTACGAAGATTGATGGAAAGATATAGAGATGGGAAAAAGGATTTACACATGGTCTTTATAGATTTGGAGAAAGCGTACGATAGGGTCCCAAGAGACATTCTTTGGAGGATTTTAGAGAAGAAAGGAGTACGAGTAGCATATATCCAAGCTATAAAGGATATGTATGAAGGAGCAAAGACTGCCGTAAGAACTCATGAAGGACAAACCGAAAGCTTTCCCATAACTGTAGGATTACATCAAGGCTCATCCTTAAGTCCTTACCTTTTTGCGTTGGTAATGGATGAGTTAACAGGACATATTCAAGATGATATTCCTTGGTGTATGCTTTTCGCAGACGATATAGTGTTGATAGATGAAACTCAGGAAGGAGTAAATGCAAAGCTTAACCTTTGGAGAGAAGTGTTGGAATCTAAAGGTCTTCGCCTAAGCCGATCAAAGACAGAATATATGGAGTGCAAGTTCAGTGCAAATGGAGGCCAAAACGAGTTAGGGGTGAGGATCGGTGATCAAGAAATACCAAAGAGCGATCGTTTTCGTTACCTAGGATCTATCTTGCAAAAGAACGGAGAATTAGATGGAGATCTCAACCATAGAATACAAGCTGGATGGATGAAGTGGAAGAGTGCATCCGGCGTGTTGTGTGACCGCCGTATGCCACTGAAGCTCAAGGGAAAATTTTATAGGACGGCAATAAGGCCGGCGATGCTGTATGGCACAGAATGTTGGGCAGTGAAGCATCAACACGTACACAAAATGGGTGTAGCAGAGATGAGGATGCTTCGTTGGATGTGTGGGCACACGAGAAAGGATAAGATTAGGAATGAGGATATCCGGGGTAAAGTAGGAGTAGCCGAAATTGAAGGAAAGATGAGAGAAAATCGGTTACGGTGGTTTGGACATGTGCAAAGAAGGCCTACTGACGCTCCGATTAGAAGATGCGACTATGGGACAGAGGTTCAGGGCCGAAGGGGTAGAGGAAGACCTAGGAAAACTTTGGAAGAGACTCTAAGAAAAGACTTAGAGTACTTGGATCTAACGAAGGACATGACACAGGACCGAGCACAATGGCGTTCTAAGATTCATATAGCCGATCCCACTCAGTGACTTGGATTTTCCAAGTCTCCAACCGAGAAGTTTTCCTCACTCAGGAAATTAAGGGAACACTACCTCAACCTACATGCTCCACTCACAAAGCTCCAACAAAAGAAAATTCAAAGAACTTAGCGAAGAAGGCTTTGGTGTATTTAACTCAATACGTTGAAATGAAGGAAAGCTTATTTATTGATATCCCCGATAAGCTACAAATATGTACATATACATGAGTCAAAATAAACAAACAAGAGGGAGCCTTCACAAAGGTTGCTTAGGAGAAGTCTCAGCAGTCGGTAGAGCCCCAGAAAGAGAAGGCACCGGAGGGGGATCATTCGGAGCCTCAGTACTGGACAGAACCCTAGAAGGAGGAGGCATCAGAGGTTGATCATTTGGAGCTTCATTACGCGGTACAGCCCCAGAAGACGAAGGCAATAAATGCCTTTGGAACAAACCCACAAATCTCTGATGATCAAGTCTCAGCAGTCGGTAGAGCCCTAGAAAGAGAAGGCATCGGAGAGGGATCATTCGGAGCCTCAGTACTGGACAGAACCTTACTGAAGTCCCTGTGTGTCAACCTCCGTGCTTCGTGGCAAGGTAGACTAGCAAACATGCCCAACCTTTACTCACATTCGAGAAAACACCCCCAACAAGACTGATTGCTCCAAAATCGAAGAGGCACCGCCCTCCGAATCTCGAGAGCCAGACTCCCAACATGATTACTTTCTCAAAAATCGAAGAGACACTGCTCCCCGAATCTCGAGAGCCAGACCCCCAGCATGATTGCTTTCTCAAAAATCGAAGAGGCATCGTTCTCCGAATCAATCGAAGAGGCGCTCGCTTTCTCAAAAGCTGGGCTGCTCAGAGACCACGAGGGCCGATCTCAGAAATCGAAGAGGCACCTACTTTTCTAGCCTTGTCAGCACCTGTCACACGCACACTCAGCTTAGCGGAAATTATGGGCATTCTGTCGAAGACTTCTGGTGAAGTAGAAAGCATATGAATCTTACTGTTCAATCACCCACTTCCCACACGCAACAATAGCTCATGGGTACCACAGATAACTTTGCCAAAGTCTCTGCCAAAGTTGAGCACGTGAAGCTTGCAGCTCCCACTACATCGCTCTGACCAAGAAAGGTAAAAGAATAGCAAAGAAACAGCACTAACAAAGTTTAGACACATAAATTTTGAAGGTCTAGCTAACATATTATTACCCACAAGGGTAAAGGAACAGTACCACTGCTGGATAATTGAAGTCCCTGTGTGTCAACCTCCGTGCTTCGTGGCAAGGTAGACTAGCAAACATGCCCAACCTTTACTCACATCCGAGAAAACACTCCCAACAAGATTGCTTACTCCAAAATCGAAGAGGCACCGCCCTCCGAATCTCGAGAGCCAGACTCCCAACATGATTACTTTCTCAAAAATCGAAGAGACACTGCTCCCCGAATCTCGAGAGCCAGACCCCCAGCATGATTGCTTTCTCAAAAATCGAAGAAGCATCGTTCTCCGAATCTCGAGAGCCAGATACCACATACCACTTTTTCAAAGTGCTCTGACAGAGTTAAAACATGTGAAGCTGGCAGCTCCCACTACCGTGCTATGACCAAGCAGGGTAAAGGAATAGCATTACTACTTTTTGTTAGGGAGACTCCTATATATGTCGACCTCCATCCCCAACGGACAGGCAGACCTGCAAAAATGCTCAACCCTTCCTCATATCTGAGAGGGCACTCCCAACGAAGCCTTTCGAAATATTCAGCTTTCTTTCCCCCCGATAATACCTCTGCAAACAAGCTATACTAGAGCAAGAATATCTCATATCATCAGGGTTAAAAGCAAGAGTATCCCATATCATGCTTTTTCCCTGTCTTTTCCTTTGGCCTTGTTTTTACCTGCAAGACAAGGAGAAAGAGAGCAATCAGTCAGCACTTGAAATCAAGTTACCAGCCAGGAACTGACTGCCTGGAACCCCTTACCTGATTACTTACCTGGCATTGCTCTCGAGTACTCATCTTCAACATCTTATGTGTCCAGGGAAGATACCGCATCTGCTTGAGGGACAGATAGGGCAAGTGCGAAGGATACAAGGAAGCATGTGGAGACAAGCGTAACAGCACACATGCCGATACATCCATTACTCTGTCAAAAGCAAAAGTATCCCATATCAGCAGGGTCGAACGTACTCTAGATTTGATGGACTTGTTTTGACCCTCAAATTCTTCAGTCGGCCTTATACTCTGGAGGAAACCAGAAAACCCTCCAGCTCAGTTCAAGAATTAGCCTGTGGAAAGTTACTTCTTCAAAAGCAAAAGTATTCCATATCATCTCTTCTCATTTTTCTTCTCTTTATCCTTCATGCTGCTGCAAGATGGGGAGAAGGTGAACAATCAGCCGGAGCTCTGATTGCTTACCTTGTCTGTCACCTCTTTCAGCAGATCCCCTAGCTCGGCGACTTGGGGGACTCCTACTACATGGTTTGTATCGCGCTTGACCAAGCCTGAAACTACAAGTAAGCTTCAAGTGAAATTGATACATTACCTTGTGCATCTCCACCAGTTAAAGATACCACCCCTGGATGGAGGAAGAGTACTTCCAGAGAAGCTGCCACATCTACCTATGCGACAGATAAGGCAAGTCAAGATGATACCACACTCCGATACTTAGAAGTTTCGTGATTACGAGATCATTCTCCCACAATATTTCCTAATGTCATTTGTACTCTAATGTCATTTGTACTAAATCATTCACTTGTACTCACTAAAGGAGAGCTTGAACATATGTACTTGTGTAAACCCTTCACAATTAATGAGAACTCTTCTATTCCGTGGACGTAGCCAATCTGGGTGAACCACGTACATCTTGTGTTTGCTTTCCTATCTCTATCCATTTATATACTTATCCACACTAATGATCGGAGCAATCTAGTGAAGATCACAAAAAGCGACTGTTTTCGCTACCTAGGATCTATCTCGCAAGAGAACGGAGAATTAGATGGAGATCTCAACCATAGAATACGAGCTGGATGGATGAAGTGTAAGAGTGCATCCGGCGTGTTGTGTGACCGTCGTAGGCCACTGAAGCTCAAGGGAAAATTTTATAGGACGGCAATAAGGCCAGCGATGTTGTATGGCACAGAATGTTGGGCGGTGAAACATCAACACGTACACAAAATGGGTGTAGCGGAGATGAGGATGCTTCGTGGGATGTGTGGGCACACGAGAAAGGATAAGATTGAGAATGAGGATATCCGAGGTAAAGTAGGAGTAGCCGAAATTGAAGGAAAGATGAGAAAAAATCGGTTCTGGTGATTTGGACATGTGCAAAGAAGGCCGACTGACGCTCCGGTTCGAAGATGTGACTACGGGACAGAGGTTCAGGACCGAAGGGGTAGAGGAAGACTTAGGAAAACTTTGGAAGAGACTCTAAGAAAAGGCTTAGAGTACTTGAATCTAACGGAGGATATGACACAAAACCGAGCGCAATGGCGTTCTAGGATTCATATAGCCGACCCCACTTAGTGGGAAAAGGCTTTGTTGTTGTTGTTGTTGTTGATCCTTTCTCCAGACGTGTCAGCATTCGTTTTCTGCTTGCTTGCACGGTAGAGCGCTTCGTTGGTCCATAAGCTCATTTTCTACCTTCATTAGCTTGTAGTTCCTATACTCGACGACACCCGTCTCATAGTTGAGTCTCTTGCGGACCTGACCTATACTTTTTAGCGGCGCCTCCAAGTCCACAGAGCTAAACGATGACGTAGGATTTGGCTTCGACTACCGCGGAAGTGGAGGAGGTTCCATGTGTGTACCACCCATGGAACTTCGTAGTTTCATGCGGGAATTTGGACATGTTTGTGTTCTCAATTGTTTTGGCTATTTGATAAGTCTAATTTTTTAGGAGGGTTAATGGTTATTGCAACTATGTGTGAGAAACATATTTATATACAAGTCTACCATAATGAGGATGAAATCAGTTGGGTAAAAGACGGACTGTGTTGGAGGTGTTTATGTGGTGAGGATGTGATGCATGTGACCTTGAAAAGTTGTAAGAATCCCCACTAGTACTTTTTTGTCCCCTCACTCGGAAGATGCTTGTTACTTCATTTCCAACATAAAGGTTAGTGTGTTATCAAATCTCATACCCCCTACATCATGATGTGCATGGGTTGATCCAGACATATCTAATTATTTTGTTCAACAACACATGGGTTCGAAACTTGGAGGTCTTTACATCTTTTTCTTTTTATTTTTTCTTTCTAAACCCATTGGTATGGTTTCAACTCATCGTTTGAACTTTGAAGGACCTTTTGAAACCCAAAATCCAACACCTTGTATATTCTGATAACAATATACAAGGACAAGGCAAATCATATGGAGATTACAAAATTGCATGTCATGTGCATATTATGTGCATATCATGTGCATGTCATCTGCATATCGTGCACAATTTCTTTCATATTGAACTAAGACTTGTAATTCACAAACATTTTCAAACAAACATTGATTCCAAATCAAATTCACAAAAATTTGCAAGTTCAAAATAAAATTAACAAATATTGAGCATTTTGTAACAACCCCACAAAGCCAAATCTACCAACACAACTCCATAAATCTTCAATACCCTTGACAAAATTAAAATGCAAAACTCTAAGATTGAAACCCTGAAATCTAACATAATAAAACCCATAAACAAATAAAGATTTCTAGAACACATTTTGAGCTCTCTCTTCCTCATACCTCTTTTGATCCATACTTCTTCATTATTCTTTTGCTTCACGTGGTAGGATAGATTAAGGGCTTAATTAAATTGGAGATTATCTACTTCCTTTCGTAGATAAAGAAGTTCATCTTGTGCCTCTTTAGGTAATCAGTAGGTGTTCTCTCGAATTGTTCCAAGTTTTCTACAGCTTCTATTGCAGCTAAATTGGCATGTCATTGTTTCTGTTTTGTAACATTAACGAAACTATTAAGCCCAATTAGCCTAGGGCCTTTGTGGATTATTCACGGGTTCTATGTGCTGTTCCCCTGCATGAGGAGGCTCTAAACTCCTGAGATTTCTCGGATGCCTAGTTCTTATCATACAATTTGCATCTCTAAACAACCAATGACACCATCACCCAATCACTGAAATTCAAAATTCAACGACCATCTGATTCTTTTCATAGATTACAGCAACCCTAATTCACTGGATTACTGATTAAACACATAAACCACATAAAACTGCCACACTTTAATACATCAGACAAACTGAAATCCGGCAAAACTTTGCTGTGTACAAATATAGTCAGATTAAGAAGGGGAGAAATGATATCCTTAAAATTATTTTCTAAAAGAATTACCACTATTTTTTAGTTTGCTCCTAAATTCCAAGCATGTAGCACACAATTAGAGCAGTAAACAACCTCCACTTTTCCTGGCACCAAAACGTAATCGACTTACACATTCCACCTATCGAAACTAATTCCTGGAAACGGTACAGTATCGATTTCCCGCATTTTTATTACAAAATTACCAAAACATAAACAAATTGAGCTTCATATAATCATTGTCAAATTTAGATTACCTGAGGAGGAAGAGTCGGTTAATTTTGGGAAACCCACCAAAAATTACAGTAAAAAAAAAGGAAACCTTAACGAAAAGCACCCGGTCCTGTTCACTTTAACGAAAAACTACATTTTTACACTAAAAAGTCAATCCTGGTACTATTCACTTTACCCTTTATTTTGTCCTTATCAAGGGAGAAAATGTCGATAATATCGGCGATATTTCGTCGATATTATCGGTTTTTCAAGGTAATGATTTTTTAATAGGTATCCAATTGGTTTTCGTCTAAATATCGCGATATTATCGATATTATTGATAATATCGCGATATTTCTGAAACTATCGCGATATTTTCGATAATATCGCGAGATCAAAACCCAAAAATATTTAAAAAATACTGAGAAGTCTCAACAAATAACTACACTTGATCTTAGCCAAAAGGGCCGAGCAAGGCATGCTTTTCTCAGCTTGAGAATGTGGCTTTTATAGGCATGTGTGCTTGCTCACTGCCCTTGCGTGGACGATGTGGGATTACAGAAACCAAGCTTGGGAATGTGGCTTTTATAGGCCTGTTTGCTTGCTCACTGCCCTTGCGTGGGCGATGTGGGATTACAGAAACCAAAACGTTTTGCTGCGACTTGCGAGGGCTAGTACATGTGAACTTGTGACTCCAACTAGGTAAGACTTAAGAGCCATATCTAATTTGGGGCCTTCTATCCTATATTTGTGGACAACGATCAAATGCTAAAGATTAAACAAACATAATATGTTCTACTGCTTAGCAAAAAAAGCTACAAACCCTTTGCTTATCAACAAAAAAAGACAAGTCCTTGCACTAGATATACTTTCAAATTACGTTGAGTAGCAACCTGATATATGTATTCGGACGAATTATAAAACAATTGACACACTCCTGGCTTCCAAAATTCAATTCTTTTACTATATATAAACTTGAAAAAACATAATCGGCATCCAAATTAAAGTTTAGTCTTATTCAACGTATTGATTTTCAATCATTAATTGATATACTATAATTTGGAACTTCAACGCCTAGACGTACGCTTATGTGTAAGAAATTTAAAGTGTCAAATTCGGCACATTATTCTTCGTTATTTTATTCACTTCCTTTTTTTTTTTTTAATATCCTAAATAAAACCTCCCAATATTGTACTAATTAATTATATATAAATGATTATGGTGTGTTTAAACTTCTTTCATTAATTACTACATATTTTCTACACTCACAATGTTTGCCAGCTCGCTATATAATCAACTTAAATCAGTTAAATCCATCATGCAATGCATTTCCTTCCAATTTTTTGTGATAAATTAATAGATAATTGACTAAATAAACATCCTACAAAGTTTCATTAAAAATTTCCAAGTTTTTCTTACAATTTCCGTGGTTTCCATGTAATTTTTATCGATATCGATATTATCCCGATATTTCCATCGATATTTCCGTGTTTTCGGACTACCGATATTTCCGATATTACCAATATTTTCTTCCTTGGCCCTTATCATTAAAACTCAAAATTTTCAAATTCTTTTCATTAGTTTTCTTAAAAAAAATGGCACCAAAAACCCATTAAGCCCCACAAAACCAAGGAAAACACAGAAAATCTGAGAGAGAGTATCAGAGAAAATGCTTACCAGATTCCTTGATGGTTAGGGATTTTTGGGGTTTGTGGGTTTTTAGACCTAAAAATAAACAGAAATTGAATAAAGAGTGGGAAATCCAAGCATTTATTTTTTTGGATTGCCGGTTTTAGATGAAGAGTGGGGAAATCCTCACCAATTTTCTCTTTTGTATGCTCTGTCGGGATCGAGAACGTGGGATAAAGGGCTGGTCCATCTCCGTTTTGTAAACCACTGCAACTGCTGTTCTGAACCTGCGATAGATGGAGTTCTTGTGATGCACATTATTACGTTTTTAACCCTGTTTTCTTAGACAGTTTTTTTATTCCTTTTGTGTATGAAGTGAGGGTACATTAGGGGTTTTCGAATGTTTCACCGTTTTGGGCTCTAGCTTTATCTATATTAGCCTCTTGCCACACGCATACGCGTGGCAATTAGCCTTTTTATATTTTGTTTATTTAAATAATTAATTTACATATTTAAAAAAAAAATTAAAAAGAAATGAATTAATGACTTGAAACCACCCACTAAATGTACGAGGTTTTGTTTTTGTTTTTTGTTTTCTATAATTTTAAATATTAAATTCATTCAAAATAAAAATATTTTTAAATACTTTAGCTTCTTTTGGTTCAATTGTAATTTATGAAATTCTTAAAGGACAATTTATGGTATTTTGAATGTTTCACCATTTTAGGATGCTCACTTTATATATATATATATATACACACACACCAAACTAAGGTTCTCACTTTATATATATATACACTAGCCTCTCTGCACTAGCGTGCATGCGAGAGGCATTTTTGTATCACAAGCGCTACGAGCCCCTAAATATGTATTGTGTTAGTTTTTTTTCCATTGTAATTGTCAATATATAGATTTCATAAAATATGATACCAAGTATGGAGTTGAGGGTTGAAATTTGGAAGATGGCTACACATAAGTGGAAGTAATAAATTTGAAGTTGTTGACGTGGATATTCTATCACACACAGCAATGCCTATGACGGTATTCTCTAACATTACCTTTGCAAGCATGAAGCATGTACAATATAACTTATTTTCCTTTTCCCTGTATTTTAAAATCAATTAACTTAGGAATTTATTACTTGGGAAAGCTCATAATGTTTTCATTGCAAAGGATCACGATGATGTGAAGACCTCAATGTATTGTTGTAGAGGAGAAAACACATACTCATACTCATGAGTTATTGTCTTTGTTTGCTGAAGGACTCCGTTAATAAGGGAAAAGATTTTTTACCAAAATGTAGAACAAAGGTGAAATAAAATGCGGGAGAGCAGTAAAATATTATGTTTGTGGTGCTTTTTGTACTTGGGGTCGGGGATGAATTTTATTTTGTATTTTGTTTTATATATTTTTTAATGCAAATTCGGATTTAGTGGTAACTGATGTTCTAGTTGATTTTTCAGTGGAGTTGTGTTGTGGATTGTGAGAAACAAACTAAACTTCCATGTTATGTGTAAAGACCATGATCATAGTTTGGTTGATGGGATCCAAGTGGCAGGAAACATATATGAAGTCTTTGGCGCCTATCCGAATTTTTAATATATAGATCTAAGCAACATAAATTATACAGTGAAGTCTCACGCAACTAGGGAGAAAATGAAACCGATTACAAACGTAAAAATGAAGTCAACCTTCTTATAATTGAGATTTATAATATGAACATTCACAACCCAATATACACAAAATTATAACAATCATGTAAGAATAGACATTGAATAGAGGACAAAAACGATTACCTAAGGCATAAGTGCTTTGGGCAAAATGGGGATTGTGAAATTAATTGAAGATTAAGAATGTTTTTGGCTGTGATGTTTGTATGTTTACTCAATACATAGAGTAAGGAGAAATATCATGTCTTTGTACGGCATCTTACCACTCACGTCTGCATTGGTTGTGTTGTCAAAGAAGATGGAAACTCTTCTCTTGGCCGAAACATTCTTCTCAAAAGTAGTTGGGTGGATAACTAATCGAATATTAACCATTGTGGCATGCGGCCTGCAAAATTATTTAAATGTACCCACCAATTCAAATATTTTCTGAAATGGAAGTCCATCTCTTCCTCCTTTGTTTTATTTTTCTGGGCATGTGTAACTGAAACGACCCAAGCAACTCTCTAATGCGTGGAATCTTTATCGGATTAATCTTTCTCTGGAGTAGCATCGGTTTTTCCCCCCTAAAGTGCATGTCGTCTTCTTCCTCCTCTTGATTTCTAGAGTCGCACGAACGGTTTTACATTCTGAAAATGATGAGAAGAGAGCAACATAGGTTCGTAGGAAGAAAGAGTGAAGCGTCCTGCGAGAAAAGTGAACACTCTTCTTATCCTTATCCTTCTCCACGTTTCAATCTTTATCTGTGCCTTTGCTTCCATTCAAATCTTTATCCTTCTGCACATTCAAAGAAACAAAGAAAATGAAAAGATTGACTTATTTACCAGATTGCACCGTTTATATATGAAAGGACAGCCCTGGTCATGTTATGACTATGATCCCATGCTTTCATATGATCAAATGATTAAGTATGAAGTTTGTTGATGCACAAAACCGGAGGGTTTTGGAACAACGTAAATCAGACCAGGAATCTGCAAGAAAGTAAAGAACACAAGATGTATCGTGGTTAACCACAATGTTTGGGCTACGTCCACACTGATATTGATTGTATTTCTCTCTAACTGTATGTATGTATTACAAGGGTGAGGGGGAGTCCCCCAGAGAAAGAGAGTCTTGTGTTTGTGAGGGTATTGCCCTCTGTTGGGTTCACCGAGTCCTCCTTGTGAGGGGGAAGAGTCCCCTTTTATAGAATAAGGGGCTCCTCCTTTTACATAATTATGGGCTGGGTGATGAGGCCCAAATGTTGAGGCCCAATATGTCAAAGTCTGGGGCCTAATATATATGGTACCAACAGTAGTCCCCCAAGTCTTCAGTCAAGAGAGTCTTTTGGCTGGAAACTTCAAATCCAATCCATGTACAGAGCGAAGTGGCTAGATGTCTTGAACCAGTACTTAACCTAAGGCAATACTCAACATAAAGCAATACTCGGCTAGAGGTATCACACGTTACGAGACTGCTCGGCTGGAGGCAATGCTGGTTACGAGACTGCTCGGCTAGAGGCTATGCTCGCGGCGAGGCATTTGCTCAGCTGGAGGCGATGCTCGTTGCGAGGCGACTTGGCTAGAGGCTATGCTCACTGCGAGGCGGCTCGACTCGTGGTATTCCTCATTGCAAGTGTCTACTTTATGTCAACATGCACACAGTATGAGTTGATTCTTGACATGACTCGGGTCTGCTTGTCGGGTTCGTATATTGGGTCTATGTGTCGGATCCGCAGATCGGGTTTTTGAGTCGGGGCCATACGTAGGGTCATCGAGTTGGGGCTATCTGTAGGTCATCGAGTTGGGTCCAGGCACATAGGTGTCCCAAGAAGCGAATGTCTGAGCAAGTGGGTGTCCGGTCAGACAAAAGATCACCATGAGCACGTGGCTCATCAGTCTATAAGTTGGTAAACTTCTTTAATCAGCAACAATGTTGATCAGTGGATCTAGTTGCTCAATAATTCCTGACAATAAATGACCGTATAAGTACAACCGTATAATGAATACATCAAATTGACAAAGTTTGTCAAGGCAAAATATTGTACTATGTGCCTTCTATAAATAAATAATTTATTCAGTTGTGTGGTAAATCATATGTTGTATAAGTGAACAATATATTAGGTATTGCCTAAATGTGTGTGTATATATATAATCATGAATAAATGATTTATTCAGTTGTTTGATAAAACACATGTTGTACAAGTGACATAGTTTAAAGGCAGTCACAATATTCTAGGCCATGAATAAATATTGCACATGTACTTGGGTTAAATATGTGTCACTAGGTGATGAATAATACATATATATATATAATATTTTTATTCAAGTTGTTGATATCCAATTTGGTCAGACTTGTCACATGTTATGAGAAATAGTCATGTGATAAACCATTAATAAGATACAAAGACTAATGATATTATAAGAGAATTAAGCAGCGCGTGAACAACTAGTATGTAGCCTGTAATGCTGTTCCTAGTGTGTGTGATATAAAGACATCGTGCGAACTAGCCTGTATATTTTCGACTGCCAACTCACATCCACTTTCAGCAAATAAAATAAAAAAGAAAAATAAAGACATCATCATGCTGTTTGTGGGGAAGGTTTAAAGCAAAAGTTGGGATGTATTCACTTTAAGTAAAGATACGTGGAGGTAAGCTCCACTTTACAACTCCTTTGTGTTTTTATTATTTTCTTTGTCCCAACATCATGATTGATTCCAACCTTTCAATTTATTATTCCATTGAAGTGTCAGCAATCATGTAATAAATATTATAAAATAATAATGAGATATTAAATAAACAGAAATGATTTGTAGAAGATGGAGTGCTTATCTTCTTCGATGGATGGTTGTCGGAGACGACACCTTTCCTGCTGAGAAATTGAAGCTCCACCATAAGCAACAACAATCTTCACCTGCCAGTTCGGCATCTCGACGTCACGAGCTCCAACCCAATACCTAGTTCGTAGTGAACTGTGCATAGAGGCCTCAAATCACAGCATCCACAACAAGTGCTCGAACAACACGACCTTGCATGCGACGTTGATCGTGTCGTCGTCTGACCTGTCGGCTAGCTCCTTGAAAAGCGGGTGGTCTACGATGTTAGAGGCCACAAGGTAACGTCTTCAGGACTTACCCATGTAGACAGGGCGTAGGTCTCATGAGATTACGTCCATGGAGTAGTCGTCATCGGAGGGGGTTGGGGGAGCTGCGGAGCCGGAGGCGCCATATGCGACTGCTGGGCCCACATGCAGGTGCCTGGGCATTCGGCGTTGGCATCATCATGTAGGGATGCGCGGGTTACCGGCCATATTGCTGGCAGAGCCACACTGCCTTCTCGTGTAGGGAGCATCGTGACTGGACGTAGCTTTGGGAATCGAACTTGTCAGACTTGCACCTCTGAGATCCTTTCACCAACGTGTTTGACGATCTCTTTTTCGAAAAGATGGTGCTGGTGCAGTGGCCTGGTGTTTGTGTTAAGGTAATGAAGGACTCCCTTTATGACCGCCATTTCATTGTGAGGATTGATGGGTCGGTGCTTCCATAAATTAATTTACTCTGGAAGACTGTTTGACTCGAATTACTTCTGATCCAAGCTCCGATGAGGGAGCTGAGAGTTAAGGAGATGGAACACAGAAAAGTTGCTGCTGCTGTGTTGGATGAAATCACACTTAGGGCTATGCCTACATCTCTTCCTACATCTCTTTTATCAACCTGCATGATTCTTTCAACCCAAGCTCTTATGTCATTGTTTTCAAAGCCAACAACTGTGGTATGAGGGAAATGGATATATCTGTAGAGAAGGATGATGTGATAGACAAACATGATGAGCAATCCACTTAGGACCAACACCAGATCAAGGTCATCCTTTTCAAAACTCATAATTTTGCTTTGCTGGTTTTGCTAACTTCTGATCCAGGAAAAGGGGGATTCAGTAGATTGAAACATGATATGGCTTAGCTAAATGGCTGGGTGGAAGAAAATAGAGACAGAGACTGAGGTAGATGAGAAGAATGATCTACGGGGGTGAGGGAGAGTGATAGAGAGAGTGTCTCTTGGTTTTGCAGATCCACGGTGGACGGTGGTGAGGTTGTCACGGTGGTAAGATAAAAAATTGAGAGAGAACCGACACAGCTTTTCGTGTCGTTTCCCACAGACGGCGCCAAATGTTGATGTACAAAACCGGAGGGTCTTAGAACAACGTAAATTCGACTATGAATCTGCAAGAAAGTAAAGAACACAAGATGTATCGTGGTTCACCCTAATGTTTGGGCTACGTCCACACTGATATTGATTGTATTTCTCTCTAACTGTATGTATGGATTACAAGGGTGAGGGGGAGTCCCCCAAAGAAAGAGAGTGTTGTGCTTGTGAGGGTATTGCCCTCTGTTGGGTTCACCGAGTCCTCTTTGTAAGGGTGGAGAGTCCCCTTTTATAGAATAAGGGGCTCCTCCTTTTACATAATTATGGGCTGGGTGATGCGGCCCAAATGTTGAGGCCCAATGTGTCAAAGTCTGAGGCCCAATATGTATGGTACCAACAAAGTTAATCCACCAAGAACATCTTATGCTCCTCCTCCTTCCACACAAAACCTTCCCATATCAAAAACCAACCATTGCAACAATTAATCAAGTAAAAATAATTAATCCAAAATAATAGTATCGACACTGCTTCGTGCCAATCTGCATACACAGTATTTCAATGTAAACATACACAGTATTTCAAAAGTAAACCCAATTATCAATAAGAAATCAGAAATAAGCAGAAACCTGCTTATAAACACACCTAAAATTGATTAATCATGTAGCTTTATAACTCAAAAAAAAAAACACAAACTAATAGGAGGGAGCAAAACATATACCACCATAACCAAAATTAATACAGTAGATGATGCCTTTGACGACATTCCAAGTAAATATTAAACATGCTGTGCGATTGTCTACCATCTAACAAAATTAAGAATGACAAATATAAATGCCTTAGTAATGAAATGAGGGAAATACCTTAGTAATGCAGTAATTCTGTTTTAATGCTCCACTAATTCACCGCACCAAAGGCTATTTAACGAAAAAGAAATAAGGAGAATGTAGACAGGGAATTGATATTAGTAATGCAAAGACTTATGTGATACATACAATGAAGATTACATGAAGGCCAGCCAACTACCTTCATGGACAATGACATAATCTGCGTGTAGCAGTCATCAGCTGTCCCTGTTGTTCTAGGAAGACAAATTAGAGGAGGTACTACTTTCGGGCCAAAAATCTGCATACACAGTATTTCAATGTAAACATACACATTATTTCAAAAGTAAACCCAATTATCGATAAGAAAACAGAAATAAGCAGAAACTTGCTTATCAACACACCTAAAATTGATTAATCATGTAGCTTTACAGCTCAATAAGGGTACATACATAAGAAGCTCCACATGCAAAACCTCAACTCACAATTGAGCAAATTAGAAAGAAAAGACCCCACATCAAAATTCACAAACTTGATGCAAACCCATGTCATAATACGGTTGAAATTACAAAACTATGCACAAACATAGGAACTATCTTACAATTGGGTTTTATAAAAAGGTAAGACTAAACCCAAAAGAACAAAAAATCCAGCAGTAAAATCCAGTCATAATACTGTTGAAAATACAAAACCATGTCATAATACAGTTGAAAATACAAAACTATGCACAAACATAGGAACTATCTTACAATTGGGTTTTATAAAAAGGTGTGACTAAACCCAAAAGAACAAAAAATCCAGCAGTAAAATCAAAGTAAAGAATCAAACCCAATAACAAAATCACAAAAAAATGGAGAAATTTGAAAGGGTAATGGAGAAGTGGAGGTGAAAAGAAACGTACTGGGATCTTGTGAAGAGGGACCTAGGACTTGAAGTAGATGTAATCTTCGGGAAAGTGAGAATTGAAAAATATTAAAAATGAAATGGGAAAATTGAATAACAAACATGTAAATGAAGAAGATAAAAGACCATGATACTCTGCTGCTCCTTGTGATCCAAATTTGAAGAAGAATGGTGGTTTCTTCCTTCCGTGTATCTAGATCTCTTTGTTTCTTCTATCCCTGCATTGCCGACCTAAACAACATCAAACCAAGTGCAATACAATCCAATCCAATGTAATACTCAGATAAACAAAAGAGAGACCAACGTCCCTCCACCAACTACCCACTACAAATTATGTACAAAAAATATATGTTGATCAAAAGTCCAAGCAACAAATGAGAAAATTTTCAAGCAGTGCAACCATGTAAATGAAGAAGGAAAAAGACCATGATCAATTACTCTGCTGCTCCCTTTTTGTGATCCACGAAATTTTTCAGAGCTTCGACTTTGTAGTCCCAATCCTTTTCACAAATCTGCAAGGAACAAAGAAGATGAAAAGAGTGAAAAATCAGAACTGGACTTGGGGATTTTCTGTGGCTCTGTAGATGCCCAATCTCTTTTGACACACACAATCTCACCCATTGCGTAAGATAGTCACCATTCCAAAATTAACGACAGAAAAAAACCAAAAAATGAACCCTAGTTTTTTAAATTGGGAAGTTGGGTACTTGGAAAAGATGGCAATGAAGGCGACGGTTTCAGTTTCAAATAGCTTAATCGAAGCAAGATCTAGACGAACAACAAATGGGTAACTGAGATAGAGTGAGAGGAAGATCGGAGCTTACATGAAAGTTGTTGGTGCGGTTGGATCTGAGTGAGACTGCGGTTTCCTTCCATTACGTGTGTTCTTCTCGCAAGGTAGTGGGAAGAAAACTGTTTATACTATTTTGTTAATTTAATTTTTTTTTGTTTTATTTTTATGACAAAATTATCCCTGCTATTTTGTTTGTATTATTTTCAGCTAGTTGTGAATTTTTTTTTGTTTGAGGGGCTTTATAGTCCAATTCTTTTTAGTGAAGCCTTAAGAGACCAAACTCTCTTTCTGACTTTCTAATATTAAAGATAGAAGTAACATATTTACGAATTTAACCTTATTTTTGTGAGCAGTTATCCGTGTGCTTTATGTATGAAATGAGGGCATTCTTGGCATTTCCGAATACTTCACCAAACTAGCCTTCTCCCTTTATATATATAGATTAATAATATAAAGTGAGAGCCTCAGTTTAGTGAAGCATTCTAAAATGTCAAGAATATCCCTATGTTTCCTTCACAATTAAAATCCAAAAAATCCAAAAAACGAGGACAAAAATGTAAAAAAGAACTTAACTTGTCAAAAACTGTATTGGAAATAAAACATGGTAATTAAAATTAAAAAATCATGATAATTATCCTCTAAAAATTAGCAGTTATGGAGAGGAGAGAAAGATAAATGATAAAGGCAACAAAAACAAATTAAAAATAAAACAAATTAAAAGTTAGTAGTTATCGTTTGATTTTTTAAATGGATATCGATGGGAAGGCGCCTAAAAAAAATTTCGATTGGCCGGGTTTCTATTTTAGTTATTTTTCTCTTAATTCACCTTAATTTGTTATAGTGTCAAGACGAATTTATGTGGCTCCAAAGTTCAAAGGTTTGAGTAACTTTGGGTAAATCTCAATCTAAATTTACCTTTTCAGTTTTTAGGTTTTTTTTACAGTTTATCATTTAGGTAATGAATTTGATGCGCTCTACTGCAGCTTTGAGGATGTATATATGCATTTGTATTTAGTATTTCTAAGTCAATTTTAGTTTTTTTTTTAACTTCTTCCTTTGAAATCTTCATTGTGCATTTTTTAAATTTTGGTCAGATTAGGAGTTTCAATTTTGATTATCTTAATGTGCTATACATGTGCTATGGTAGTTTTTAAAAAAATTATTTGTTTTCATTCTCAAGATATTTTCAAGAATACCCACAAAAAAGAAGAAGGAACTACCTATTGATAAGATCCCAAACAAAACGTGTCTCTATTTTACACTTGGTTGGGAGATATATGTCGGAGTAAAAACTACTGATCTAAGCTAACTGATTCTCAAAGAGTGGAAAAAGAAGAAGCATGAGTAGTATCTATTCTAAATTCGTTATTAAATTTGTTACAAAAAATTCTAACATTATATATACTTTCAATATATAGGTGGCGCATGAAAAAGGTTGTAGAAGAATTAAAACCTTCAACAACTCCTCACATGATCACATCACACGTATTTGGAATAAAGTCCAACAAATTAGGTGCAATACCATTTCTTACCTATTTATTTTTAATGGCATTCTCTGTATCATTCTACAAATTAATTATCTCAAATTATAAAATAAATAAAAAATCTACAAATTAATTTTCTCAAATTATAAAAAAACAATATATGGGTGCAGGAAAAAGATTAATAGTGACCAAACAACTTTTCTAAATACAGTAAGTCTTCTCTTATTTTCATACGGAAGTATACTATAATTTCAAATTGCATTCAATTTTCAAATAGAAATAAAATTGCATTTTTTGTCAGTTTTACAAGCATCACACCTATTTGAAAGTACAAAGGTTGAAGTACAAGATTAAGGTAACATTTCATACCATTTAATTTTGTAAACACGATTATAGTTTATTACCTCAAACTTGACAAATTATTTATCTTTCAATATCCTAAAAGTAACTGAAGTAAAAGTATTGCCATGAGAAAATTGTCTAAGTTAAAGGTATTTCGGTTAAATTGCTTACAACCTTTATATTTGGGATTGTGCATTATAGTTAGACTTCCTATTTAATCATCATTGCTTGCAGATTAACCATGAAAATCTAAAGCATCAAGTGCAAGCAAATGGGCTGCAAGCATGACTTTGATTTCCCATGTAGACGCTATGTTTACATATGTACATGTTTTACATATTTTGTTTTGCTTCATATATTAGGAGTTCATCCCTAGCTAGCTTATAACTTTGACTGAAAACTTATTGATAGGAGCATATTTATGCGACTTCGTTGGCTTGTTCTTAAGCATTTATGTTGTTTTTCTTTAGTTATTTTAGTGTTTAAAGTCATTTTCGTGCAATTTCAGGTTTAGAGACGAAGTATGCAAAGAAGTGCAAAATGGAGCATTTTAGAGCAAAATTGAGCTGGAGTGTTGTGTATGCTAATGGAGCACAAGGAATGGACGAGTTTGAAGGTCAAAGGAGTTTAAGAAATGAAGAAATGAAGGTGAAGAACAAAGAATTCAGATTTGGAAACCAAAGTTTCTAAAGTTGGAAGTTTCTATTCTTGGAGGTTTCTATTTTCGAGAGTTTCTATTCTTGGCTTTGGGCTTTTAGATGACCTAAACCCTAATTCCTTGTGGACCCTAACCCTAGCCGCACCTAGGCCTCTAGAATATCTGATTTCCTTGCCTTGCAAGGCATTCTAGAAGGCCCATCTCTAAACCCTAACCCTAGCCGCACCTTAGGCCTTATTCCCACTAAAAATCTGATTGTTTTAACCTAATTTCTGGTGGATTTGGGCTTCTAGAAACCCTAATCTGATTACCCTAGGGTTTTGGATGCCTATATATACTCATTATAACCCCTAGATCAGATGATCCCATACACAATCATTCACGCCAGAAATCTGCCCTTGATTTCTGCCGCACCTTCTCATGCGTATGAGGAACTAAACCCCCCCTTGGCTAGGGGGGGATTCGAAATACATGTTTATGCTTGCGATATGATTTGATTACTTCTAATTGCGTTTCATAAGTTGTGAATTCAATTTACTTATCTATGTGAATTACATTGATTTGTGTGTGTTGGTTGAGAGTGCACGCTTAATTATCATGCATAAATTGAATGCTAGGATATAAGGAAATTTCACCTAATCGTTATGGACTTATATTCACAAGTAGTAAAGGTTGATGATCTCAATCGCGTTAAGTAAATTCTTGGCATAAGTTTCATGCAATCATAGTAACAAGTGCTTCGTCAATGCTTATGGTTTTCATAGAACTTAATGATTCTTGCTTGTATCTCTATTATGCAATCATGTAGGGGACTTGTGGGGAATGCTTTGGGTTGTCGTATGCAATCATCCAATTCAATAACGTTAGGAAAATCTGAAGGTTAATTTAAGCGGACCTAATTAACTTGGGGCGTTGAGAATTCATGGGTTATTGAAAAGCAATTGGAAATCGTTTTGAATGCAAGTGTAACATGTGTGGAGATGAACCCCTTAGCTAGCTTTCTATCCATTCAATTCAATCAAATTCGTTTTAAAATCTGTTTTGATTTACAAGTTTATGTTTTGTTTTCAATTTCGTAAAAACCAAATCCCCCTTTACTTTGTTGAGTCATATTAGTTAGGAATCAATTTAGTTTGTGTTTTTAAGTGTCTTGGGTCAAGTTATAATCAATTTTCGTCCAAATTCTTCCTTAGTGTCAGAAACTGCCCAGAAAGTGTTTTTAATGCAGTTTTGAGTGTTTGTTTTCTGTTTTGAGTCTTTTGGTTTGTTTTGGTGTTTTAAAGTTTAGTTTTGCATTCTTTGAGTCTAGTTTAGTGTTTTAAACTTGTTTTTACGTATTTGAGTCAGTTTTCAAGTGATTTAGCAATCCCTCCTAATCCCCGGCCTAGAACGATCCCTACTTACATACTTACTACAATTGATAAAAAGAGGGTTAATTTGAGTGCTAGTTAATATCATATCACTTATGAATCTGAAAATTTTGATTTAAGGACATTAAATGTTATCAGCATGTATTTAGAAATGAAATTACATATCATATTTTAGATTTTTTTAATAGTTTATGTTTTCCCATTTTATCTTCGTTGTTGTTTTAAAGGAAAAATAGTAAAAATTGTATGAGAGATTACTCACATATGTGCAAATTGGATGAAATACATGTTGCTAAATTCTTCAACGGACGTGGCAATATGACAATATGGCATGCATAATGATAACATCATTATCATAGTAAACAAAAATGAAATCCACCATTTTTAATCCCTCATTGACTAAGGAACCCAACTGTTGATTTTCAGGAACCTAACTCTCGATTTTCTTCCTGTACAATATATAGGGATAAAATGATATTGATGGTTATAAGAGAATTCTAACTACACTGATTAACTTAATTTTTTTTGTTAATCAGTAATTACCAAAGTGATAATAATGACCAAGCATAGTTTAGTACATGAAACCAAATTCTATCAGCCAAACAAAAAAAATGACACCATAATAATCAGCAAGCAAAAAAAAAAAAATGTGGAATGGTTTGCAATTCATAAATTTCATTTTTTCTGGGCGGGTGCAAAAAGACTAAGTTAGATGATTGAAAATAATAAAAAATTGTTGTGATGGACACACACCCACAATTTATAAAATAATCACTTAAGAAATATAAGAATATCTAAAACAACACATCTTTGGGACACGTAGCACCCATGATGCAAAAATGCCTCTTGCACACACGTTAGTGTGTGCAGAGAGGCTACAAATGTGTTTTCATCAATTTAATAAAATTACAGTGAACAACACATTAGTCTGTTTTATTTTATTTTTTTGCTTTTTTTGTGCGTGCAACAACACAGTGCAAGGGTTAGAATATATATGTTGCATAATATAACATGTGTAGAAGTTACAGCTATGTTTGTGTTTCTTCTATTTTGAGTTCAAAATCAACGTCATAATTTCAAACTTTCTTCAATTTTGAGTTCAAAATCAACGTCATAATTTCAAGCACTTCATCTAATAGCTAATAATGACATTGACATGCCAAAGAGATGAAAGAATTCAAGAGATTAAGGCACTTGAATTCACCAATGGGGCTGGAGTCGTCTTTGAAATTAGAAAGCAGCAGAATTTGTCCTCTCTGAGAGAAATTTAATTCTTCTCTTTAAGTAGGACCACCCTCCCTCAAGGTCCTATCGATAAATATGAATGTTTTCAAAGCCAATGACTAACACGAAAATAATACAAAGTTTAACAGGAATCAAAACATAAGTATGCATATTATCCATAAGACAACGGTGATTCACATACAGCTGATAAGAAAACTATCATATAAGCGTTGCATCGTCCCATGTAAATTGGGACAACATTGAATCGGACCAGTAGAGGATCACTGATTTCACTTCAGAATAGTTAAAAATACATAAACTTATTTTTATGAGTAATTATGCAGTCAAACTCTTCTATTTCCTTTCTTGCTCTTCTGCAGTATCACAAAGTGGAGCACCACTGGAAAACGATTAAACACTGCCTCAAACAACAAACACCAAAGCATGCCTAACCAATGAGGTTGCACGCACAGATCCTCACACATGTGGGGAACGACTCTGTTGTGTAAATCATCAACACATTGTATGTAGTGAGGCAGTGAAAGGACTACCTTGGTTCTTAGATGTTTAAGCTAATAAGCAATTTCTAAGTTAATAAGCAAGCAAGACATCGATATTTCAAAATCCCATGACTTTCGGCAAGTACTTACTAAATCTTAAGTCCATATAACAACTCAAAACATTTTGAATTCAACTAAGAGAGAAAGCTAGCAATCATACGTTAGCTAACCCAACAACAATGACTTCGATCGACACAAAGTTCTGAATATGATCAACATTAACAAAAAATCCCACTTGCTAAAATCAATCCAATACTAGTTTCACAATTACAAAATGTGTTAAAAACCAAAAATGGACGAAAAAGCAAAGAAGAAGTATTCAAGAGATTAAGGTATTTAAATAATTAGATGAAGTGGACAGAGATCAATAATTTGTTATTTATCTTAGATGGTTTGTAAAATGAAAATGAACCAAATCAATATGTACCTTTCGTATAACTAAATGACCCCGAAGGTCACTCAAACCATCTTCATCACTTCTTCATTTGCCAAGACAGTACCAAGAGCAGGGCACCAATTAACTAGCACTTCAGCATGAATGTAACAAAGTAGAGTATTAGATATGTGCAATGGCGAAAATGATAGAAACCATCACCGCCGATATCTCATTTATACCTGATACGCCAATCCTATCTTTAATAACTGAAGAAAGATCCATTGGGTCTGTTGTTGTTTTTTTTTTTTTGGGTTGAAAGAAATGGTTCATAATTACAAGCAGAGGGATGCCCAGCACACCCAAACAACAGAAGCAAAGGAAAATAGGACATAGAAGACGCCACCACACAGGTCACCAGCTCGTACATTTGTGAGTCATTATGAGTCATGTGTTGACAACAATTGAAGACCATGTGAATGCTACAAGGAAATGGCAGCAACCGTGACTTTGTGTTTGCTTGCATGCAATTGTGCATGATTTCTCTTCTATGCATTAAATGGCAAATGGAGAAAAAGTTGTACTCTAAGGGCTAGGTATAGACTTTGGTGCATGTTAGGTAGGCTAGGTGATGATTATGTCATATGAACTTAAGATTTTTTGGTCTTGGTTGTTGGCGTAGTTACTAGTGTATGCCTATAACTAGATGCAATATTTGTGCATTTAGTATGCTTGGAAAGTGGGAAGGCAAGCATCATGGAAGCATCCAAGGGGAAGAGCATCCGGCTCTCCCATGGGAAAGGTTGAACATGGGTTGAGAGAAAATCAAGAGAGTTAGAGTTAAAAGTCTTCTAGTGAAAGAACTCTTGTGGAGAGTAGGGCTCTTGGGAAAATTTTGTGAGTGGGTGTACAAGGGATTCGAGATTGGGTTATGTCGATTTAACTCATGTGTAACTTATATTGTTATTCTCATAGTGAAGATTAATATCTCTCTGAGAACATACGTAGGTAGGATTTTGCCGAGCATCATAATTCTCTTGGTGTCTTTATGTCTTGTATTTTAAACTGTTCAATTATAGGTATGTATATTGGTGGTGAGATAATCTGAATCTTGCTTCCGCACTGATGAACAGGCCAAGGCATAGCAGGGTCCATGTATAATATTCTGGTTCTGTTGTAGAAATTTCACTATCCCAGTCATATGAAAATCCTATTGACTTAAGCTGCAAGAAAATACAAAATGTCATATATAGGGAACAAATAATACAATATAAAAATCGAAAAATGGACCAAAAAGCGAAGAAGAAGCATTCAAAAGATTAAGACATTAAATAACCAGACGAAGTGGACAGCGATCACTAAAAAGTTGGGGAGGGAAGTCATACTCTCTGCAGTGAGGCAGTAAAAAATGAGTCCAACAAATCCAATCTATGCTCTTTTGACTATTGGCTACTGTGCAGTATTGAAAAATTTTCCAATTTCATATTTCCGGTAAATGTGTGAATCCCATTTAAATAATTACAATTGAAAGAAAATTCAATGAGAAAAACGTAGGAAAAGTAAGCATTGAAACTCTTCAATGGAAAAGGAGAAGGCAAGGATTTCTGTTTCGTTCCGTTTAGGGTTTTAGAGAGTGAGGAAGGTCTCCATCGCAACAACTTTATTTCCAGCCATATAAATCGAAGCATAAACCCTACAAACTTCAATTACAGATATGAGGGATTATAAATGAACCTGTGCCCTGAAAAATTTGACATTTAATTTTTTTTTTCCATGAAAATTGAAAGGGAAGCGGATGATTGAAATGGAAGAGAGACAAAAGCCCAATCACATGCTCAAAGGAAACACGACATATAGCTATAAACATACCTTGTCGACCTTCTCTTAAGCTTTAGGTATCGAAATTGCACTTACTGTAAAACTGAACTGCAATGAAAACCCAATGAGGGGAATCAGTGATCAAAACAACATCCTTCCCTGAACGTGGTGATTCAGTTTCAGCTGCAACAATCCTTCCCTGAAAGAACAATGCTTCCTTGAAGGTACAATCCTTCCCTGAAAGTATAGACCGTATGCTTGTAGAAGACCAAGAATCACAGTTTCTAAATATCTCTCATATATTGATTCAATATCATAACCTTACAGTATGCAGCAGTGTATATATAGACAGTACACTGCTCTTGCAATTACAATTATATCCTTGTCTAATCTATCTATTTACATAAGAAACTTAACAAACATTTTAACAAACATCTAACTAATTTTACTTGACTCTTTACACCCCCTCAAGCTGAACTTGGAGGCATCGAAAGGTCCAAGAGCAAGCTTGGATTGCAAATACAGAAAACTGGATTTAGACAGAGCTTTAGTATGTATATCAGCTAACTGATCATGAGAACACACATTCTGGACTTTGAGAAGATTAGCAAGGACCAACTCTCGGATATAATGGTAATCGAGTTCAATATGCTTGGTTCGAGCATGAAAGACTGGATTAGACGCAAGAGATATGGCAGACAGATTGTCACACCAGAGAGAAGGGACTTGAGGAAGATGAAGGCCGAGATCTTTGAACACTTTACAAATCCATGTGATTTCAGCAGCAGTGTGTGCTAACGATCTGTATTCGGCTTCAGTTGATGAACGAGCAACCGTAGGTTGCTTCTTAGCACTCCAACTAATAAGATTGGAGCCCAGAAATATGCAATAGCCACTAGTAGATCGACGATCAAATGGGCAGCCAGCCCAATCAGCATCAGAATAGGCAGTAAGATGAACAGTACCTTTCTTGAACCACAAACCATGACTCACAGTGGCTTTGAGAAATCTGAGAATACGTTTGGCTGCTTGAAGATGAGGTTCTCGGGGAGCATGCATAAATTGACAGACTTGATTGACAGCAAAAGATAAATCCGGTCGTGTCCAAGTTAAGTATTTCAATGCACCGACAATAGATCTGTATTCTGTGGGATCAGGCAACAATGAACCAGTGTGATCAAGTTTATGAGAGCCAAGAGGAGTGAGACATGGTTTAGCACCATCCATGCGGGTCTTGTGAAGTAAGTCAGAAATATACTTACTTTGATGTAAGAAAAGACCATCAGCAGATCGCTGAACCTCAAGACCCAAAAAATAATGCAAGGGGCCTAAATCCTTCACAGGGAAAACAGAACTGAGTTTCTGAATGAAACGTTGACAAGCTGCAGTATTTGGACCTGTGACAAGTATGTCATCGACATACACCAAGACAATAACAGGAACACCGTCTTGAAGCACAAATAAAGAAGCATCAGATTGAGATTGATGGAAGCCCAAGGACTTAAGAACTGCAAATAATTTGTCAAACCAGGCCCGAGGGGCTTGCTTCAAGCCATACAAGGATTTGCGAAGCTTGCAGACATGATGGGGATAAGTTGGATCACTGAATCCAGGAGGTTGCTGCATGTAGACATCTTCTTGAAGGTCACCATGCAGAAAAGCATTGCTGATATCCAATTGATTGAGAAACCAGTCATGTTGAACTGCAAGAGAGAGAAGAATGCGAATGGTGACTGGTTTTGCAACAGGACTGAATGTTTCCTTGTAATCCAAACCAGCTTGCTGATGAAATCCTTTGGCCACAAGCCGAGCTTTGTATCGATCTATAGTGCCATCAGGATGTTTCTTGACCCGAAACACCCACTTACATCCAACAATATTTTGTTGGGAGGAAAAAGGAACGAGAGACCAAGTGCCAGTGGACTGCAGGGCATTGATTTCATCCTGCATAGCAGACCGCCAATGGACATGTTTTGAAGCCTGAAGAAAAGTAGTGGGGATAATATCAACTGTATCAGGTAAAGGGTGTTTGGTGGCTGAGTAGGCCTTGGGTTTAGAGATACCAGCTTTAGACCGAGTGATCATAGGATGGGTATTAGGGACTGAAGAAGGCTCATGAGTGACAGGAAGATCCTCTTGAGGTACTGGAACATCAACAGGTACTGGAAGAGTTGCTGGAGGTACTGGAACAGCAACAGGTGCAGGAAGATGCACTGGAGGGACTGTAGATAGACCAGATTGAGCAGCAGGTATGGTGAATTGCAAAGTGACAGATGAATTCATTGGAGAAGGATCAGTAAAAACATTAGATGCACCAGGAAGAGCAGAAGATATATTCTGAAATGGAAAGGTAGTCTCATCAAACAGGACGTGCCGAGAGATATAGACACGTTGTGTAACTGGATCAAGACAACGATACCCCTTGTGTTGAAGACTATACCCAAGGAAAACACAGGATGTACTTCTGCTGGCCAACTTGGAAGTAGTGTAAGGCCGGAGCCATGGATAACAACAACAACCAAAAATTCTGAGTCGAGAATAATCTGGAGAAGTGCCGAAGAGAAGTTCCCAAGGGGATTGCAGTACACCACCAAGGGGAAGACGATTAATCAGATAAGTAGCAGTGGAAAAGGCTTCAACCCAAAACTTATGAGGCACTTGAGATTGCACCAAGAGTGTACGAGCAGTTTCAACCAAATGACGATGTTTCCTTTCAACACATCCATTCTGCTCAGGAGTATGAGGACAACTAAATTGTTGGAAAATGCCATGAAGTTTAAGAAAATGCTGAAATTGATGACTAGTAAACTCACCCCCTGAATCAGAGCGAACAACCTTTATTTTATTACCAATAGCATTCTCTACATAGGACTTGAATTCCACAAAGGTTGAAAATACAGAGGACTTGGACTTTAAAGGAAAATACCAGCTATACTTGCTGTAATCATCAACAATAAGCAAGTAATATCTATAGCCACTCACTGATACAACAGGAGATGGCCCCCAGACATCACAGTGCAACAGTTCTAAACTTGTAGTAGATACAGATTGAGGAGAACCAAAAGGAAGCTTGTGATTCTTTGCTAAAGCACAATCTTTGCAGAAGAAGGCCAGAGAGGATGTGCCATGAACAACAACTTTATTGGTAGACAAAACTTTACGAAAAATAGCAGAAGATGGATGACCAAGTCTGCTGTGCCATATGCGAACATTGGCAGAAGTACTTACAAGGGCAGTAGGAGAAGAAGAGACAGTGGAGAGAGCAGGTGAACCATGAAGCGGAAAGAATCCATCTTTAACTTGGCCCCGCAAAAGCGTCCTCCCCGTAAAACGATCCTTGACAGAGGATCCATTAATATCAAGAGTCAAAGAACAATCATTATCTTTAATAAACTGATAAGCAGAGAGAAGACTATGTTTCATTTGAGGCACATGAAGAACATTGTGCAGTTTAAAAGAGTGAGCAGGAGTATGCAAAATAGATGTGCCAATATGATC
>VIEB01000705.1:45965-57323 GCA_006547085.1 Malus baccata | reverse complement strand
ATGGCCTACAAGTCTCTCAAGCATCAGATCCATGAAAGGGAACGGAAAATGATCTTTTCAAGTTGAACTATTAATCTTTATGTAATCCATACACATTCTCCAGCCTATGACTGTCCTCTGGGGTATAAGCTCATTATTTTCATTCTTGTGTAGAGTAAGTTTATTGTGAAGAATATTTATCAAGTGATAAATCTCCAAAATAATTTTGCATGTAATTGTTAACATGTCACTCATATAAATACAAATATTTTAGTATATTATCACTAAAAGATAAGTGATATATGGTGGTTACAGTGTTGGAGAAGTAAAATGGGAGGGGATCAAATCCTCTTAGTGTGTTTTTTTCCAATGTGTTTGTTGCACCGGACTGTCTCAGACTGGACTAGTTGCAGGGACTAAGCTGGACTGACTTAGACTAGACTAAGCTAGACTAGTTTAGTGAAGCGTTTGGTGCAGTGTCGGACTAAGAATCAAGATAATCATAACACAGGAACTTCACAAACAACCATCCATTCAATCAATTGTTCAAATTGATGGTCCGAGCATATTTCTGCTATATAGTCAAAGAGTTTGTTTTCTAATTGTTCATTACTTCATTTCATCTCAACATGCAAACAAAGAACAAATCTGACTTTCAAAAGAATTGAGTTCTGACTCTCTGTAGAGAATTAACCCCAAGAAAATGTTGCAACTACGAACAAAGAATTTAACTTCTTTGGTTGCAAAAGATACCAAACCAGCAGGGCAGCAAGTTGTTCAGTAACACCACTAAAATTGGAATTCTTAAATGTGAGAACCAAAATCACACAGAAAACAAAGTAATAATTTTTCAAAAAAATAAGAATTGAAGTAGTAGAAGCAATGAGTAACATCCCCAAATCAGTTGAATAACCAATCAAATTTCATTTCAGTTGGGTATTTCTTAAACACCTTATAGGCATATAAACTTCGCACTTCGCAATTGAAAATCCCAGAAAATATACATAAGCAACAAGGATTACATGAACCACCATCGTATTTCATTCCCTACCAAGATAAAGATTTAGTTTCCCAAATCACACTTTTTTTGGAGAACCCAGATGCTCAAATTAATTAACATTTCAAAATTAATGAAAAAAATATGTTATATAAGTCATATTCTATAAACCTGATCAAACATAATCAAGTTTAAATAACAACTCAGACACCAAAAAATAAAACTTGTTCCTGCAAATCCATGAAATGACATAACAACAGTAATCAAACAGACAAAGCAAGATGAATTAGGAAGAATCCCCAAAGTCTGCAAGACGAATCCCCAATTTGCAAGACAAATAATCTCCCCTTGCTGCAAGACGAATCCCCAATTTGCAAGAAGACGAAGATGAGTGGGGTGGGTGGGGCTATAGGTGCAAGGACAGAGAATCAGACAGGGAATTGAACAACTGCCCACCACTACCAGAGAAGATGATTGGGGTGGGTAAGGTTGTCTGTGCAAAGAGAAGACATAGAACAAAGGAGAACGAAGGAGAGGCTGCTGCTGGTGAGGATCTGTTGGTGAGGTTGCTGCTGGCGAATGAAGGAGAAGACGGGACTAGCAATCCTCTCATTTTTGGGGGGACTGGCTAAGACCTTCTAGCGAAGGTGCTAGTCCACGCTAGTCCTCACGAGTCCCATTAAACTTAGTCCCTCTCTGCAACAAACACAGGACTTTACTAATCACTAGTCCAATCCAGTCCAGTGAAGGTTAGTGATGTCAAACAAACGCACCCTAAAGGTTTGCCAAGAATGAGAGGTAAGTCACGACCAAGAATTTCGGCTTCTTACATGTCCAAAATGATGAAGTCAATAGGAAAAATAAATTGATCAACACACACAAGTACATCTTCAACAATCCCTCTTGGATATTTCACGGAAGGATCAGTGAACTGTAGAGAAATGGATATACGCTTTAGTTTGCCTAATTTGAGGTGTTCATAAACAGAATAGGGCATCAAATTCACACTTGCTCCCAAGTCAAGCAAAGCTTTTTCGAATTTTCTTTCTCCAATGACACATGGGATTGTAAAGCCACCAGGATCTTGAAGTTTTGGTGGCAATTTTCTTTGAAGAACCTCACTAACCATATCATATAACTTCACCTCCTCATGCTCTTCATACCTTCTCTTGTTAGTACAAAGTTCCTTCAAAAACTTCGCATATGATGGAATTTGTTTCATCGCATCAAGAAGAGGAATATTAATATGCACCTTTCTAACAAAGTTCCTTCAAAAACTTCGCATATGATGGAATTTGTTTGATCGCATCAAGAAGAGGAATATTAATCTGCACCTTTCTAAATTGCTCCAAAATGTCTCCCATGTACTTTTCCTTTTTAACTTGTCTTGCACACTATGGGAAATGTAAAGAGCCATGCATTTCTGTAGTTGAAGAAAAATAAGTCAAACGATCAGATTTGTTAGCTTTGTCAAATGTTGTGTCATTGCTTTTAGACTTTATAGAACTTCCAAAATTCTTGTCAAGCTGCTGTCCTATATGTGCGCTGACCTCTTCATCTTCTTTCTTATTAATTTTTGGACTTTCCACATTCTTATCAATCGTCTTTCCACTCCTCAAAGTGGTAACAGCTTGAACATGATTTTGATTCCCAGGATTTGTTTTAGTTTGGCTAGGAAATTGCCCTTGTGCTCGCTCCAATTTGTTCAAAGTAGTAGCTATCTCAAAACTAGATTAAGCCTTTTCCAACATCGTATGACTTTGTCTAAGGGATACAACTTCCTGTTCATACTGATTGGTTTTCTTTAAGAGTTGAGATATCATGTCCTTGATAGGAGGGACTTGTTGAATTCGAAGAGCTTGATAAGGCTGCTGATATTGTTTTGTTGAATTGGGTGGTCTCTCCAAGATAAATTTGGGTGTTCTCTCCATTGCGGGTTATAATTATTGGAGTATGTATCATTTCGGGGCCTCTCACTAAATGCATTGATCTCTTGCATGCCTTCCAGATTAGGATTCGCTGGACAATTTTCCATGTCATGGGCGATGCTTGCACATAAGGTACATGGTTGTGTGGCTATCTTGCTTACTAGTGGTGTGAGAAGCTTCGTGAGGGCTGCCACTTGTGCCTCTAAACCCATCCTTGCATCAACTTCATAAAGGACTCCTCTTTTAGTTGATGATGCAGTTGGAACTCTCGAATCTTTTGTAGCAAAATCCCAATACTTAGAATTTTCATATATAGCTTCAATGGCATGTATGGAGTCTTCTGGAGTTTTGTCCATTAAGGTTCCACCAACTGTTGAATCAACCAAACTCCTACATTGAGAGTTCAAACCTTTGTAAAAATAATGAACCTTTTGCCAAGTGTTGAAACCATGATGAGGACATTGAAGAAACAAGTCCTTATATTGCCCCCAACTTCCATGAAACTGTTCACCTTCTTGTTGCCGAAAGCTCATAGTTTCATTGATTAGAGCATTGGTTCTTCGAGCAGGGAAGAATTTGGACAAGAACTTCTTGGATAATTCTGTCCATGTGTTGATAGAGGCTTCGAGAAGAGAATCCAACCAACTGCTTGCTTTATCCCTCAAAGAGAATGGGAATAAACAAAGTCGAATTTGTTCTTCAATAACATTGGTGAAGGTGAATGTGGAACATAGCTTGAAAACCGCCTTGATATGATGGTATGGATTTTCTTCCTCCTTCCCAAGAAATATAGGCAGCGACTGAAAGATTTGTGGACGAATCTCAAATTGTTGCACAATTGGAGCCAAAACAATGCATGACAGTGCGTTGTACTATGTTGGTTTTGTATAATCACGCATGAGCCTTGGTTGTGGTGGTGGCAATGGTAGAGGATTATCTCTACCATTATTGACTACTTCACCCATGGCTGGTTCTTGAAACACTCGCTATCTTCGTTGTTCTCTTAAAGTACGCTCAAGTTCTTGGTCAACAGGAATAAGCTCAAGCTTTTGAGTGAATGTCTTCCGCGCATGCAAATTTGAGAATTTGCGTTGAAGTACCCTGTCTGCACACTGCTCAGTATTTTGACAATAATTCCCAGCTCAAAAATCAAATTTGATGAGTTGAAAACTAGACGTCCGTAGCTTTCCAGTGGTATATAATATGCCTATTGAAATATAGGAAATTTAGTCCAAAATAATCGAGCAAAAGAGCAAAAAGAACTAATATAAAACTGGAATGTGATTTCTTGTTCTTCGTTGCCTAAGATTATGACTCTAAAACTAAAGCAAGCTGAAAAACAACTAAAAAACAACTTAATTAGATGTAAATTAGGATTCCAAATTTTAAATTAAATTAAGAATCCCCGACAGTGGCGCCATAAACTTGGTGTAAACTTGCAAGTGCACAAGAATGTCTGAGCATAATGGTTTACAAGTCCAAGTGTTGTTCCCACAAGGATTCTTACTTAATCCATATTTGATAACCTAAAGAAAATCAAATTAAACAAACACCAATTAGACTCAATCTAAACTAAAGATTTCAATGAAATTGTAGAGAATTGTTTTGAATATTTGATTTTAAGCAAATGAAAACAATATTAAAAAGAAAAGTAAACAGAAAATACTATGAGATGATAACGTTTAAAATTGAGATTTGACAAACAATGGTGAAAGTCTAGGGATTCATAATCAACCACAAGCAATCTAGTTCAGGTTTCAATGCATTCAACGGATCGTTCGATTCTTTAGATGATAATTCCTGTATCTAAGTCCTTGTCAGGCACATTAGACCATAGTACTTTTCCTTAAGTGAATGATTCTCTCCTAGTTCAGCCAGAAATCGTATCCTAACATGCAGTCTATCCTGGTTAAGGCATAAATTTAACATGTAGCACTCTTTACGCTCTAGAAAACAAGGGAACCAAGCAAACCATTATTCTTTGTCAAGCAATAATGTAATTTACCACACTTAACCACAAGAAGCTAATTGAATTATATTGCCAATTCAACCTCAAATTCATCTTCCAATCTTACAAGTTGCAAAGTCCTAAGGTGATCAATCAGAGAACTCAAACAAAAAGTAACAATTCAAAGTGATTAAGCAGTCATCTGAAAGAATCTAGAAATTCAATGAATAACATTAAAAACCATAAACATCCATCATCCTAACCCTAGAAAAAGAGTTTAGTTACTCATAGAATACGAAAAAATAATTAAAAATCTTAAAAACATGAAAAATTTCGAAACGATGAAGATGAATATGAAAGATGTTGGCAGCTGCGATCTCTCCTTTGCTCCTTGGACTCCCAAAATCACGTCCCCCAAACCTTCTCCAAAATATCCCTGTGTCTCCCTTTTTATATAAAAATCTGAAATCCTTACTTAAATAGGACTCTTTAATTCTCTTCTTACTTGGATTGGAATATTGATGATGTGGCACACCAAACTAGTAAATATATTAACTATGAACCTTTTAGGATAGTCTTGAGCTCTTCTAATAGCTCTCCTTTTGCTCTGCATGTTTCCTTTTATTAAAATTTGTAACTCTGAAATCTCTTTGCAAATCCCGCGTGAGCATTGCAGGCAGACGTCTGGTACAAGAATCACTATAACGTCTTCTAGGAAACTCGGAATCACGAACCGTAAAATTCCCTTGAAAGCTACCTTCCATATCTTTCCAATGGTATAAGTCTCAAAAGCTGGTTCATTCTGAGGAAGTACAGTTTAATCCGTAAATTTGGCTGATCTGAACAAGCAGCTTCTGCTTCTAGCATGCCAAACTCATTTCAATCGCAAAAGTGCTCCTTTTTCTTCTTTCTTCATCTTCACTCTTCAAATCTAAGAAAAACATAAAACTAAGGGAAACAAACTAAATTCACTCAAAAACCCAATAAGAATCTAAACTAAAGGGCATGAAAATGTATGCAATTATGATTATATCAATGGCCTCAAAGCCTAGTTGATGATCTTTCTATTTTCTGGGCGTTTCTGTGCTTTTTGATATCTTTGGGAATACTAAGATAGTTTTTTGAACTATCGTTTTTATCTACATTAAGAGGAAGGGGTGAGCTTAGCCTCACAATAAGCTAGCAATAATGTGGTTCAAATTCTCCTTTGGCAAAAATCGAACCTAAGACCTCTCACTAACCGGTGAAGAAGATAGTGTTTGAAACCCTAAGAATCAAATATCAAGCCCAAAAATGAAGGGATCCAGCAGCAGTGAGCTAAAAGCTCCTGTCTTTGATGGGGAAAACTATGATTTTTGGAGGATAAGGATGACTACTATCTTCAAGTCCTCTAACCTTTGGGATATGGTCTAGTATGGGTATGAGCTACCTGAGGTGGAGGTTGATGCTCTATAGGAGGACCTCATAGAAAAGCAGACTACAACTTTGAAGCAGAATCAAACGAATGATGCTAGAGCTCTTGGAATCATCCAATGAGCTGTCTTAGATGTCATCTTTCCAAGAATAGTGAATGAAGAAACTGCAAAAGATGATTGGGAGGTTCTACAACAAGAATACAAGGGAGACACCAAAGTAAGAAAGGTGAAACTTCAATCCCTTAGAAAAGATTTTGAATATACAAGAATGAGGGAAAATGAACTGTTGAAGACTACTTCTCTAGGCTGTTTGATGTTTGAAAACCTATGGTGAAGAATTGCAAATGAAAGAGTTGTCTAAAAGTTGTTGATTAGTTTGACTAAACCCTATGATTCAGTAGTGAGTGTTATTGAAGAAACACAAGACACATATACTCTTAGTGATATGATAGCATCCTTGAGAGTTTTTGACCAAAGACTTGAAAGACATGCTGACACTGCTACTGAGAGAGCCTTTCAATCTCTCAATATTGGTTCTAGTAATCAAGCTGGTGCATGCAAATAGAAACCATAATGGAAGGGCAAGTTTAAGAAATGGGTAGGAAAAGGGTATCAAAACTCTAGACCTAACTATGGCAGCAACACCATTGAGGGTCCTAAAACCAAACAGTTATGCAAGCACTGTGTTAAATTTTATTTTAGGGAGTGCTGGTTCAAGGGCAAGCCTAAATGCCACAAATGCAACAAGTGTAGGCATCTTATGAAGGATTGCTGATCAAACAATGTGCAACAAGTAAACTGTGTAAATCAAGTGGAAGAAGAAGCAAATGTGTTTTGTGCATTCAGTGCTAAAGTTGAGAAAAACATTGAGGTATGGTACATTGATAGTGGCTGCAGCAACTATATGACTGCACAAGAGTCACTACTTATTGATATTGACACTGATTTCACTGGGAAAGTGAAAATAGGAGATAGGAACACTATTAAAGCCATTGTGAGAGGAACTCTAGTTATTGAAACCAAGAAGCGAAGAAGATACATAAAGGAAGTTATGCTAGTGCCTAGATTGGATGAAAATCTACTTAGTGTTAGTCAAATGATGGAGCATGGCTATTTCCTACTATTTGGAAGAACTGTGGTTGAGATATTTAATGACAGGTCCCTCTCAAACTTGGCACTGAGTGGAAGTGAAAAACAGAAGCTTCCCACTTATTCTAAGATATTTTGAAAAAGTGATAAGGAAAACAAGTGTGACAGGTTCAATGAAACTATGGCACAAAAGACTTGGTCACTTAAACATAAAAAGTCCTCAAAATCTACAAAAACATGAAATGGTGCAGGGTATACCAGAATTGGATGATTTTAGTGAAACTTGTGAAGATTGTGTGTTTGGAAAACATCACAGAGATCCATTTGAAGCTGGCAAAGCTCGGAGAGCAACTATGTCACTTGAATTAATTCACACTGATGTGTTTGGTCCTATGCAAACTACAACAATCAGTGGGAACATATATTTTCTAACCTTTATTGATGGCTACTTTAGGATATGTTGGGTGTATTTCATAAGGTTTAAGTTATAGGTGTTCACAATCTTCAAAAAGTTTAAAGCATTGGTGGAGTTACAGAGTGGACATCAAAGAAAAATAAGGAGTGATAGGGGAACAAAGTATACTTCATAAGAGTTCAATTCATTCTGTAAAGATGTGGGATTTGAGAAGCAACTCACAGTGGCACTCACCACAACAAAATAGCATTGCAGAAAGGAAGAACATGACTATAGTTGAAATGGCTAAGTCAATGATACATGAAAAGAATATGCCTTACTCTTTCTGGGGTGAAGCAGTGAACACTGCAGTGTATATGCTAAATAGGTGCCCTACAAAAGCATTGGACAATAAGACACCGTTTGAGGTTTTCAGTGGAAGAAAACCATCTGTGAAGTATCTGAGGGTATTTGGCTCAGTATGCTATGCTCATATACTTTAACAGCTAAGGCAAAATCTGGAGAAATCAAGCAACAAATGTGTCTTTGTGGGTTATGGCATAAGCGAGAAAGGGTATAAGATTTTCAACCTCTCAACTCAAAAGATAAACCTATCTAGGGATATTATCTTTGATGAAGCTTCTACGTGGAATTGGGAAACAAGTGTAGAAGAGAAAGACAGTGTATCCCTAACATTTGATCTCAATAATAGGGAAACAAGACAAGCTATTGAGACCTCAACTCAAGAAAAAATCACTGAAAATAGTGAGACACAAATGACTCCACAACAAGCAAGCATAAGTCCACAGTCTAACCATTCATAGACTCCAACTCCAAGCTCAACTCTAGTGTGATTGAGAAGCCTGAAAGAAATATATGCCGCTTGCAACTATTGTGTAGTGGAACCAAAAATTTATGAGGAAGCTGAGAAGGATAAGTCTTGGAAGAAAACAATGAAAGAAGAACCGCAAATGATGGAAAAGAATGACATTTGGGAATTGGTGCATAGACCAAGTGACAAGCCTATGATTGGAGTGAAATGGGTTTATAAAACCAAGTTGAATCTAGATGGTACTGTGCGAAAGAACAAAGCCAGACTAGTAGATAAAGGCTACTCATAGAAACCTGGTGTAGACTTCAATGAAATCTTTGCTCTAGTAGCAAGGTTAGACACTATAAGAACTCTGATTACCCTAGCAACTAAAAAGGGTTGGAAGCTACATCAACTAGATGTGAAATCTACATTTCTAAATTGAGTGTTAGAAGATGAGTTGTTTGTAGAACAGCCTCAAGGGTTCACAAGTAAAGAGTTCCCAAAAAAAGTGTATAAGCTAAAGAAGGCATTATATGGCCTAAAGCATGCTCCAAGAGCTTGGTATAGCGAGATTGATTCCTACTTCACTGAGAAAGGTTTCCACAAGAGTCCTAGTGAAGCTACACTCTACACTAAATCAGAAAACAACAACAATACACTCATTGTATCAATCTATGTGGATGATGTTGTCTACACTGGAGATGATGAAGTTGTGATTGCACAATTCAAGGAAGAAATTATGTAGAGGTATGCGATGACTGACCTAGGCCTCTTACATTATTTCCTTGGCATTAGGGTAATTCAAGAAGCAAGCAGCATCTTCATTCATAAGAAGAAGTATGTTCAAACCTTGCTTGAAAAATTTGGTTTGAAAGGCTACAAACCTATGTCTACACCCCTAATTGCAAATGAGAAGCTTAAGAAACATGATGGAAGTGAATTGGTGGATTCAAACATCTATAGAAGCATTGTTGGCAGTCTATTGTATCTAACTGCAATAAGGCCTGATTTGATGTTCTCAGCAAGTCTATTCTCAAGATTTATGCAAAGTCCTACTATGATCCATAGCAAGCCACATTCCTCTTAGCCTAAAATAAATACTAGATTATCAAACCACATCTACCATTAGTTAGATAAATATTAACATAATAATCACAATTATTGGTAAATAATTTACCATCATTGGCTATACGTTGCCATTACCACAATTCTTCCTCAAACTTTCTAGCCACAATCACTGGTGATACCCAACATCAGCAAATTTTTGCCATATTCATTATTAGCAAAATAAATATAACACATTTTAGCCATAACCATCATCGGCCAAAGAAATATTATAAATGCAAGCCATAATCATTAGTGGCTAAATAAATATCACATTGACTGGGTAATGGAAAGAAATTTAAAACCAAATCTGCAATACCGTTAACATTTAACGAAATCAAAATTCATTCTATGATTTCATTCATTTCCACAATTAAACTAGATTACCCATAATAAATTTAGAAACCTTATCTTTTTTCCAATCTTTTTTTCATTTTTTTTTAAATTGCTTCAACGTGTAGCCACAGATCGAATAAATTAGTGACTTGCACTTCCAGAGTACTATTCACATTTCATCAACCAACTTTTCCCATCAATTCTTTTCATCAACGAGAAAAAACTTAGCTGGGAAATCATTTATATTAAACAAACTCAAAATCTCATTCCATAATTTCATTCATGTTCACCAATAATAAATGAAGAAATCTTCATGGTTTTTCCACCATTGCAATTATAATGGTCAAACCATAACCACAATTTGTAATTTCATTCCCATTCGATAAATCATCATGACTTTAGTAAATATTAAAATTTCCAACCATAATTATCATTGAAAAAACAATGATTTCATTACCCTTTTTCTTTTATCCCAATCAAGGACCAGTAGACTGAAAAATATTATAATATACCTGGCCAATATACATCACACATTTTTATCACTTCAATAATTCATTCTCCTAGCCCACATATGGAGCTTTTCTCCAGGAAACATTGGGTCTTTGTGCCCATTCATGTCACATCCCGGCCTGGACCTCCACCACATCCCAAGCTCGACTCCACCGTAGCACGATATTGTCTGCTTTGGGCCCTAACCATGCCCTCATAGTTTTGTTTTTGGGAACTCACACGAGAACTTCCCAGTGGGTCACCCATCCTGGGATTTCTCTCGCACGAACTCGCTTAACTTCGGAGTTCCGATGGAATCCGAAGCCAGTGAGCTCCCAAAAAGTCTTGTGCTAGATAGAGATGGGAATATACATATAAGGCTTACAAGATCCACTCCCCTGGGCGATGTGGGATGTTACAATTCACCCCCCTTAGGGGTCCGACGTCCTCATCGGCACACATCCAGCCAGGGATTGGCTCTGATACCAAATTGTCACATCCCGGCCCGGGCCCTCAATACATCCCGAGCTCAATTCTACTGTAACATGATATTATCCGCTTTGGGCCCTGACCACACCTTCGGTTTTGTTTCTGGGAACTCATATGAGAACTTTCCAGTGGGTCACCCATCTTGGGATTGCTCTCGCGCAAACTCGCTTAACTTTAGAGTTCCGATGGAATCCGAAGCCAGTGAGCTCCCAAAAAGTCTTGTGCTAGATAGAGATGGGAATATACATATAAGGCTTACATGATCCACTCCCCTGGGCGATGTGGGATGTTACAATCCACCCCCCTTAGGGGTCCGACGTCCTCATCGGCACACATCCAGCCAGGGATTGGCTCTGATACCAAATTGTCACATCCC
>VIEB01000705.1:30822-45874 GCA_006547085.1 Malus baccata | reverse complement strand
ATATATATATATATATATATATATATATATATATATTGATTTATTTATTTATTCCACATAACTTCCTCATTCTTCAAAGAACTTAGGGAATAATACAAATCATAATTCCCACTAACGGAATTCCATAATCACCATGAAAATTGCACCACAAAAACAATGCAAATCATATACGTATATCACATGAATGCTACTTTATTCACAAAAATTATGAAATAATGCAGCCACAATGCATATCATAATTCACACCAATAAGAACTCGAGAATATTGCATATAGTAGAGCAGGAACATTCACTTTGATACCATTTGTAACACCCCAACAAATGCATGGGCTTTGTTCTTGAGGTTGAGGGGAGTCCATTAGTAGTGGTGATCAATGGTAACCATTGTTGAAATCACTGGAAAAAGGGGAAAACCGGGGACTTTAAGGCTGTGGTTTGTGAAATTGGGTTAAAAATCGAGAAATATAATACCACAGGGACGTTGGGCTCGCCGAGAGCTTTCCATAGACACCAAAATCACCTCGAAAAGACGTCGGACGGGAGAGATACGACCGAGTCTAGATACGGGATCGGACGACCCAATCGCCCTTAAAATGGGTTTAGAGAAAAGGGCCTGGTTATGTGTTTCTCTCCCCCTCCTTTCTCTCACTCCTCATTTTTCTGATTAGGCCCATTTCATCCCTCTTTTTTCCTCCTTTCTCTCCTTTATCTTCATCACAGCCGTTCATCCCTCTTTTTCTCTTTTTTTCCTTTCAACCCAGCCACACACGTGGCACACCTTATTGCTCCAGAAAATCTGAAGTCTTCTAGATTATGGTCAAATGATCATTTTGCCCTCAACTTCGATCGTTAATAACTCCTTCGTTGCAACTTCGTTTTGCGAACGGTTTTCACCTATGAGCTTATAGGGTCGTCCTCTATTCAAATTTATCAAGAAATAAGATAAAATATATGAGGATAAAAATCAGTCCTCGTATAATTACGTTAAGCCAGCTAGGGGCATTTTCATCTTTTTCACTTAGCGATAAATTTTGTGACGTAATTTATAATAATTTCTCGAAACAAAACTTTAAAAATTCTCAATTCAATTTTTCAAACCCATAAATCGATTTATTTTTTATTTTTCTTTACATATTCATATATTTAAATTTTCAAGGTATTACAGGATTATTTGTTGATGAGCTGCAGAAAATGTGTATGTGTATGGATAATGGATTTAAGGTCAAGAGTAAATGGGGAATAATTTAGAAAGGAGCCCCCATGTAATTTGGTATATTATGCGCCTATATTACAAAATAAACACTTGGCTATAATGATAAATGGGAAAGGTTTACTTCTCATGGTGAATTATGACGTTTGGTTAGAAAAAAAGTGTAAGAGTTTTCCAACATGTGAGGTAACCAAACCATTGGTTTTGGTATATGTCAGGCAGCAAGATTATAAATCATTTACACGTGTGTGGTCTATCTTCAGCAAAAAACAATGTGGTATTTCTTACTTCGTTCTCTTCATAGATAATTTTTTTACGGTATCTACGCATCTATATTTAATTTCAATAAAACATCATTTACTCAATTGTTTTAAAATTTTGAACTTGGAATTGAAACACAATTGAATAAGCAAAGGGAAATTTTTTTTGAACCCACATAATCTCTTTTTACACTCAATTTACCCTCTACACCCATATTATTTATTGAAATAATTAATATCTCTTTAAACCCAATTCCATAACTAACTTATCCTCACAAACCCAATTCAAAATGTGAATTTATCTTTACACCCATTCAAAAAATAAAATCCCAATTGAATAATTTGGTGAAGTTTCTACTTGTTTATGAATCTTCCATATACTTTCTTGATATCCATGTCCTCGTGATTGTATTTGCATAAGCATAAAGTACATGCTTTCATATGTCTATACTTAAAACACCATAGAAAATAAACTAATAATAACTTTTCTTTCTATGCAGATATTGTGATATGTGGCAGGTAGGCGGGAATGCTAGGGGTATCGACGAAGCTACCATAGGTATAGAGAATGGTGATGGACAATTTGTGTGGCCCGTAGTGGTGGAGGATGAGCTTGCCAAGCTCTATCGTGGAGATGATGTGTTATACTTAGGATAAATATTACATGATGGTAAGATTTAATTTGGGTGTGGGTTTATTGATAAATTTCATTTTGTTATTAATTTCATCTTGTACTTAATGGTAATCATGCAATAAGGTAAAAAGGACAATTCACATTTAAAGTTTAAGTTGGGTGTAGAAACCCTCATAAGCAAATTAAGATTGTGAAATCAAATCGTGGAAGAGAATATTTTGGTAAATACATTCAAATTCGATGACAAAAGGATCCATTTGCATTGTTTTTACAACAAGAAGACATTGTTGGATAATACACTACCCCTGAACTTGCAGAATTTAGTTCCGTTTTGAAGGAAGAAATCATTGGTTATGCACTTGTCGGTGCCATATAAATGTTGTTGAGAAGTACCATCCTTGTAGTCAATCTATAAAACAAATTTTGCTCCACCTAAACACATTTGGAAGAACAAAAGTCTGACTTAGAAGGGCCATGTTGGCCGAACCCCCAATTAATTTTGGTTTACTTGGTGAAGGATTTCCTATGCTCCCGGATTCGATTTTGGTGCTTGTTTTAGTTTTGGATAATGTTATGGATATTGGTCTTAAATATGAGTTAATTTAATCATATTTCTTGTATGCATGTGACCGAATTCAATTAAACACATGATTAGGTATAAATGTGGTGAAGTTAGTTGTTTGGATGAATGTGCTACTACACACACTAACTTCATACCTAAATAACGATGAATTTAGATCTATCTAACCTGATTAAGGACCTTGGCACTGCTCTTTATTGTATGAATGGTATTGAACTACCATTAAACGGGCGTTATGTTTTCCATGTTTTGGAAGAGCATCGTTGATTTTAAAAGATATTTGAGAGAACAATGATCATGACAGAAACCACTGAAGGAAATATAGTAAAATATCTTTGCATCAACTCCTATGAATATGGTCTGAAGCATATTTAGGAGCCAATGCCCTCCTTGGCCGGATGTTTCGAGCAGTTTACTTGCTTTGGCATAATCGTTTAGGATGGTGGGATTTGCGGCTTAAAATGAGGATGATGCAACAACTAGGTTTGTGTTACTGATTTCGTTTGGTGTCCTATTTGGGCTTGGAGGACTTCTTAATTGGATTCATTTCTTGGTGGAGAGATTTTGTTAATTACCTATTTGATTAGGATTTGGATTCTCTTATTGTAACCTAAATCCTATGCACTATAAACAGGACCTTAGGATTAGTTTACTTTGTGTGCCACTACCATTAGTCTAGAAAGTTTACTCTCTTTTGGTTTTGGGTGGAGGTCACCATTTGGAGTCAGAGTGTGTGGCAAATTCATGGTTCATTCATTTGGCAATTTGGTAAGAATTAATTTGTGAGTTTGTGTTATGCAGTTAGAAACCTAAATTTGAAGCTACTAATTTCACGTTTTAAACTCGCAAGTGTACAAGATCAAAGACATTGTATAGAATGCAAGTACGAAATCATTCCCACAAGGATTGCACTAATATGCATCCAGGTTATATTCCTCACAGTTTAAATTAATTCTTTTACAAAAGCTATCAAATATGCACATAAAGGATTCAACAAAATAGATTGAGATATCTCAAATTAAAAAAAATATAAAAACACAATATAAAGAAAGTAGGCAAAGAAGAGTAATTGGCAATAAGGGTTTTGAAAATGATGTTTGAACGGTTAAGACTTTGGTTTGCATTCTAATATTTTTCGCCTAACCGTTCAAACATCATTTTCAAAACCTTTTTAGTCTCAATACTTTCTTTTTAGCTCATTTTCACTCTTTGCTTCTTACAACTACAAAACATAAATATAATGTAAAACCTATATAAAAGAGTACAACAAAGGTGTAAACAAGGATAATTATTATGTATATAATAGCAAATTAATGACCATAACAGTTTGTAAGTTAGAGAGCTATTTGGGAAAGTCTCAACCCGTTTATTCGATCTCTATATTCATTTGGTTTAGGGATTGTAATTTGTGGGATTCAGGTTATGATAGTTAAACTCTCTTTTGTAACCTCCATTTGTTTAGTGAAATTCCTCGCCATGGTTCACCTCTGGATGCAACCACATTAAATCTCGTATTCTTATTTTGAGATTGTTCGTTTCTTCGCTTTTGTCTACGACATTGATATTCGCTTCCGTTTGTGCATAGAAGTACAACAAGTGGTATCAGAGCTCTAAGTTTTGGCTTGGGCTTTGCATTCCAGTCATGATCAAGTTTTTGTATTGTCGGTGAAATTCGATATTTGAAGATTTCGACATGAGGAAAGATCTTGGGAGTTTGTATACCAAATTATTTTGGTTGTCAATGAGGCAAATTTTGTTCACTTTGCATTGTCAAAAGGTAGATTTTGATGTTCGAGCTTTGCACAATTTTTTTTTCCTCGTCTTTGTTAGTTTTCATAATGGAATTTGTTGGAGATTTCAAGTTTTGAAGCCCTTTGGATTTTTTTGTCATGGTGGAGATCAATTTCGAAATAATTTGGGTGCACATTTGCATTTGTAATTTGGTATCCCAATTTGAAGTTTGAATTTGATTTGGAAGTTTAATAATTTCTCGCCGAGGTGGAGATTGTTGGGATTTTCGGTTGCTCTATTTGGTTTTGGATTTGACTTCTTGATTGGATTCATTTCTTGGAGGAGAGATTTTGTTAATTACCTAATTGATTAGGATTTAAATTTACTTCCAATTAGGATTTGGATTCTTTCATTGTAACCTAAGCCCCATGCACTATAAATAGGACCTTAGGGTTGGTTTATTTTGTATTCCAACACCATTAGCTTAGAGAGTTTACTCTCCAACCATATTCTTCTTTCTTCACACCACAACTAGAATTTTTTTTTACTACAATCCTATTAATGGAAATAGACTTTAATTATGTGTATTGTAACACCCACATACATTAAAAAATTTAAAATATATATATATATGTATGTATGTGAACAGTAATCACCATTGCCCTTCCTTTTCCGAACTAGTAGACTTGCACAAAGACAATTACTGTTTAGGGTAAATAGTAAGTGCAATTGTATTACCCTTGCCCTTTAATTGCCATTGCCCTCCACCAACTGGTGGAGATGCTCTTAGTGAAGTTCCTCACCATGCTTTACCTGTGGAAGTAGGCTTTTACGCCGAACCACGTTAAATCTTGTCTTCTTATTTTGGGAGTGTTTGTTTCTTTGCTTTTGCTTATGATGTTGATACTTGGTACTTTTGTTTGAATTCACTTTTGTTTGCGCATAAAAGTACGACATGGGACACTTAGGCTGAGATATGATGCCTCGTACTACACAACGCATCGCCTTACCTACATAAGGATTTTTTGCCTACAAGCACCCTTTGTCAAGCTTTCTTGTTGGGGAAATTGGATCTCTATATCATCCATAGCAAAGATACTACATGACCCTATTTTCATAGTGGATTCAAAGGAATAGTTATGGACAAATCCAACAAAAATGTAGACCCTATACTTATGGGTTTGGTTGATGTATCGACACATTGGTCACATGTTTGTCCATACACATTGGTGCTAACCTTTTGACCGATTTCACCTTAGGGACTCATCACCCTGATTATCCCATAAAGTTTGCAAGACTGTACAATGTCGAAGAGTTTATATCATAAACATTTTTATAAGCATTTCATGTCTTTTGACTTTAAAATTGAACATCTAATTCCCCATGTTCACACCCAAAACAACCTTGCAGATGTGAGCATAAGCGTAATTAAAGTGATCACTTGGACCTTGGTGAATGCACCAAGCTTTCTGTTTCTGCTAAGTTTATGCAATATTGCATGTAGCTATGTTGACCCTCCTTAGGCACATCGCCACCCATCTCAGTTTTGGTGTAATAGTTGGGTGTGCATTTTATGTGCCAATTTAACATCCCTAAGGAGTGTAGAGCAAAAGTATGGTAAGCAGTGCGACATAGTCTAAACGTTGCTCCAGACGCATTTATCTGATCTAGCTAAAGTGACAAGACCATATACTAGCTGTAAACATATCTGCAAGGATAAATGTACTTAATGGATGCGAAGTTAACATCAACAAAGCGCGTGCCTCCCCTGAAGGACGGTTGTCCATGTTGGACGGTATATTACTCGACGACTTGCTAATCAATTTGTCATTGGCCAAAAGCGCAACAGATCTGTTGGTTCGAAAGATTTAACTGCCCAAAAGTGGAGAAACATGGCACAAACGAATCCTTACTCGATCTTTTTCTCAACCATTCATCTTATTATAGTAATCTGAATTATCTTGAGACCTGAAGTTCGTAGTCCTATATACTAACTTGGGTGAGACGTAAAATTGGAATGAGGTTATCATCAAAGATGTTTCACTTATATTGTAGCTACCGCTATAAATGAAAAGTGACAATATCGAACCACATGTTGTTGATGTAGTCAACGTAGAATTAATTGGCCAATTGGAAATAAACAATGTTGGTCGAATTATATTGCTTATCAAATAGTGTTTGGACCTATCATTTCTACACCGCCCAATGTAGTCTTGTTGTATTACAAGTGGGAAAGAGTTGTAATGAGATAAATGAAATAATGTAATATGAGGCACGCTTTATGGCGTAAGGCTTCTCTCAAATGCCCTGTGAAAATTTTCAAAGAATTGACTATTCAGCTTATGAATATGGTTATAACGTCTCCATAGGGATATTGATACAAAGATTTACATGTAATTCCAGAAGAATAACATGGACTGGCTCATATAGTTTTAGACACGTAACACCCTCTCAATTCAAATAAGGTGTTCGCTTTACGAATTGAAGCAATCAGGGTGAATGTGGTAGACTCGTCTAAGTGATTCTTTGATCAGTCAGGGATATGAGAATATACTATGCCCTTGCATTTTAACTAAGAAGTCTGAATTGCTAGAGTTGAAGTCTATATCAATGACATGAATCTCACTAAGACTCTGGAAGAGCTTGATAAAACTACCTCGCACATGAAGACAAAATTTGAAATGACAGATCTTGGGAAAACTTGTTTATGCCTTGACCTGAAGTTTAAGCGTTGTTCAGACTGTATTTTGGTCCATTAGTCGAACCACACCCCAAATGTGTTACTCTTGAGTACACTCATGATCGTCCATACGCTAAATGCATATGAGATCATTGAAGAGGTTGTGGAACCCGAAATTTCATATCTAAGTTCAATTTTTTGCTTTGTTGTACTTAGCTCATTGCATTAGATAAGACATCTCCTTCTATGTTGATATGTTTTTTTTTTTTTTTGGTAAATCTATGTTGATATGTTGATATGTTTGCATTATTGACGTTTTTTCATTACTATGGATTTAGGCTCATCCCTACGCATCCCGAGTGGATCCAAGTCCTAATCCTCGAAATGATGTTTGTTAGTTATGTTAATGTTAGTTAATTATTAAACCCTCACAATGCACGTTCCCAAATGGTTATGTCGTTACCTTCAGGGATACTGCAATATATTGGAAGTCCATAAAATGGACCTTAGTTACGAAATCTTCGAATCATTTCAAGCGTACCATACCTCACTACACCATATGTGAGATAAATGGTTGAGAGATCTTGTTGATCATATTTAAAGTACCTGCGATTTTGCATTCTTTGTTGAGTTCCAACGACGATCCATGAAGAAAATGCGACATATATCGACCAGACTAAGACATGATACATCAACAAAGTCAACATCAAGCATATTGCACCATTCTCACATTAGCAAAACATCAGAAGATTGAAGTCAAGCATATCAGATCCCAAGATGACCTTATCGACCCCTTCGCGAAATCACTGCTAAAGTCTATTTGTCAGAAGTTTGTCCAAGGAATTGTATGTGTAACTATCTCATTTGAAATGCTTGTAATTCTCAAGGGAAGTTTTGTCAAATTCAAGAAAGTATCTTGAAATATACTCTATTGACCTTAATGTACTCTTTTTCTCTTAATCAAGAGCATTTTTTCCATTGAATTTTTGCTAAATTGACGAGATTTTGACGAGGCACAAATCATACTCTTGTGTGCATTCTCTCTTAGTTGCATCCTAAAGATGTTTAGTATCAACATATTGCATTAATTCACATTTTATCCTTAGACTATGAGTTTATTCCATTTGGTTTTACCATAGCAGGATTTCGTGAGACTTACTCCTACATGCATTTTTCATTGGAGACTCATGTTTGCTACTTGTGCTGACTAGACGAGACAACTTCATCAGCTGCTTCTACATTTGCCTGAAGATCTGATGCGCCATCTACTTGAGTATTTACACACTAAAGGATGAGTGTTCTGATATTAATTATAGCACAAGTATGATTGTGTAAATCACCTAGAGATTGTATTTATGATACTTGAAGATCCTATCCCTTTATGATTGTATTACTTGTAAAACAAGGAATTTTATCTAGTTTACTATAAATAAGAGCACTAGACATGAGGAATAACACACAGAATTCCTCAAGCCCTTCTCCATCTCTCTATGTAGCACTCTCTCCCTTCAGTAAAATATGCCACAACATTTCCATTTTTTTTTCTTATTTGATGACCAAACGAGTTGACCTCTTAGTTAGAGCCCATAGTCCATTTTGGTTTTCTTCCTCACCGACGTATATACGTACAGAAAGATCCACCAGATCTTCAATGTAAATTTTCAAATTTCTCTAGAAGCGTCTTGAATGAGTCATCACTTGCCAAGACACATTAAACGCAAGCAAGACTTTAAATTTTTATCTTGAAACCTTACACACAAGGGCAAGATCAGAAGAACACTATAACAAAATTTCTGAAAAAAGAAAAACATACTAAACAAAGTTTGCTAAAATGGGACATTGCATTTACCGTGCATTTGAGTACTAATCAGTTAGTTAATATAAGTATTAAATAGTTATTTGAAAGAATTTTGTTCTCGTACATATGTAATCTAGGTGATATAGTAAGTACATCATCACACCATGTTTTTTGTGTTTATAACGGAAGGAGGCTCGAACCAAAAACATAGAGAATGCAGATAGGTACATAACCACCACACTATGCTTCATTCTTCTTTATTTATTATTGTTACGTTATATCGATTTGTACACAATAAAAAATATAAAATATAAAAGAAAATATAGCTACCAAAATTTAAGACCATGTAAGGGCCTCCGTTTCAATCTTACACAGGGCCTTCAAAATCTCAGGACTGACTCTGCTAAAGGTTAAATTCGAAGACAATAATGTGCGTACTATTTACTCAACATAAAAAAATAAAACTTATATAAATAATTAATAAGGAAAAGTTTACAAGTTTTATGAACTTTCAACGTACAACTTTTATTAGCTAGCTTCACTAATTGCCGGAGAAAAAGTTCACCTGTTAAGTTTGAAGACGCTTTACAATTTCAATCTCCAGCCGTACAACACTTTACCTATCATGCAATTTGACTTGTTCATGCAGGCCATGAAAATCAACGCTGAAATCTTTGTGGGAACTCAAAATCATGGGTTGAAATATGCATAAGCCATTATTGATTGGAATTCCATAAATCCCAAAGTCTTTTGCTACGTAGAAAATTTCAAGCATTAATCCAGCCAGATGATGTCACATATTTACTATAAAAGGGCTAGCTCTCACCCTTAACAAAACACTCACAACAAAAGAGTTTCTAAGAACTAAAACTTGAATTGCCAGAAATGGCAATGTTTTATTATCTGGCTTTGTGCCTCTTGGCAACTAGTGTTCTTGCCACTAAGCCTTACACTTATTCTGCACCCCCACCACCAAAGTATGTAAAACATCCACCACCACACTACAAGTCACCACCACCCCCGTCACCATCACCCCCTCCACCCTATCATAAATCTCCTCCACCACCTTCCCATTCCCCGCCTCCACCAAAAATTTACAAGTCACCAACCCCACCTTCCCCTTCACCACCACCTCCTTATGTGCACAAATCTCCACCACCACCTACTCACTCACCACCTCCACCATATATCCACAAATCCCCTCCTCCCCCTTCTCCATTACCACCGCCTCCTTATGTTCACAAATCTCCTCCTTCCGTGCACAAGTCACCACCACCCCCTCCTTACCTGCACAAGTCACCTCCCCCTCCTTACATGCACAAATCTCCTCCTTATGTTCACAAGTCACCACCTCCACCATCAAAGTCTCCTCCTGCTCCATACCACTATGAATCTCCACCTGCTTACAAATACAAGTCCCCACCACCACCCTCCCCATCACCTACCCCTCCATACTACTACAAGTCTCCTCCTCCTCCTTTGAAATCTAAACCACCTCCCAAAAATCATTACAAATCACCTCCACCTCCAAAACACTAATAACTTTACAGTTACAACCACTTGAAGCAGTCCGAATAACTACTACGTTTCAATGTTTGGTTTGAGTTTTCTTTTGTAGCTTTGCTGTATTGTTCACAGGTAAATATGTTTGTGAACATATAATAAAGGTCTAACAGAATCCTTCATGTTATTCTATTGTAAGAACTCACTGTTTTAGTTCACTTTAAAGAAATGAATAAAATCGAAGAGTATTTCGGTTATTATGTAATTGTTTTCATGAAGTACTATGTATTACATTTTACTTATGACCTTTAAACTTGGATTAATAAAATTATGTCTTTCTTTAGATGTCTTTCTGTGAGTAGCTGTTAGACTATGTGAGCTTTTATTTTTCCAATCAGAAAACGAGTACAGTAAATCTTGCGCGAACTTTACGTTCCGTTTAATATTCTATAGTTTGGGGAAAAAGGGTGTGTTTGATATTGCATCCCATCCACGATAGTGCATGCCAATTTAGGTGGCGACCTTTCAGATCTCGTCTATGTTGTATAAGTTTAAATTTCATCTTTTCTTGTCTCACTGACTAATTCAAACATGCATTAACAGCATAGAACTATACAGTTATCTAACTAATGGAATATTTTTTAGAGCCACCGCTGCCAAGTGAGCAATTTTAACAGCAAACAAAGTTATCTTCTGCACCTAAGTTCAAATTGTTGTGATTCACGGCTCAAAATTAAGATGATGCAAAAACTATGGTTCAAATTGTTGTACTTAGCCAACAAAAATGTTCGTTGTAAATTTCTTAGCCAACAAAACTGCCATTGTCATAAACTTTCTTAACCGACAGAAACCTTCGCCGGAAACTTCTTAGACAACCAAATCTGGCTTCAGTGAGAGAAGTCTTGATTTTTAAAAGGGTTTTTATCACAAGTAGTCTCTAAAATTGACCCATACCATCAAGATGGTCCCTGAAAATGAAAATCAATCGATGTAGTTGATAGGGCTTTCACCACACATGCAAAAGGGTTTAATACTCATATATTACTTGTAAGAATTACAAGGTTATTGTTGTATATACGGATCTCGCAATGTCGTTCTCCATAAGGATTATTAAATAATACGAAGCAAACCAAATTCCAATTAATTATTGTAAAGTAGAAATTGAGATGGCTGATTTTATAAACTACTTAAATTAAAAACGAATTTCATTAATAAAAGTAAACTAATCTGCAATATTAAAGATGAAAGAAAAGGAAACGTTTTGGAGAAATCAAATTAAGAAAGCACTAGGGATTCACCATCACCTAGCAATCCTATGAATTTTTACCAATCACTTATGATCTACACATGCCACTTTGAAGGTTAGGTTTTCCTAATTTATATTCTACTTGGAAGCTCTCACATAGAACGTATATCTAACATGCAACCCATCCGGACGTTCGGATCAAATCTGAACATGAAAGACTCATTATGCTTTATGAAAACCCTTTGAAAAACCATGCAACCCTTAAGACGTGGTGTTCATTCTAAGTGAAATTACAATTATTAATCACAAGAAGCCAACGTCAATTTCAGAGAACCTTCCGACCAAAATTGCATCAAATTACTTTTTTAAAGATCCTAATGGTGATCATGCATTAAGACAATTAGATAGTTTTAATCTCAGTGATTAATAATTCAAAGTATGCATGCAATTAAATAAAAATCACATATTCATGCTAAGATTCAAGGCTTCACCCTAGCAAAAGGAATTAGTTACACATATTCATAATTAAAACCATAGAAAATATTATTAAGAAAAGGATTGAAAACACCTTAAAGTAGAAAATCTTCAAGAACCCTAGCAATTCTCTATGTCTCCAAAGTTGCATAAAACAAAGCGTAGAGAAAAACTGTGAACGGCAAAGCAATATATGTTGTTGTGTCATTGCTCAAACCCTAAAACCAGGTCCTTTCTTCCAACTAAGAAACTAAGAATAATAATAAAATATCTTAGAAAATAAAATCCTAATTAAGCTAGGAGAATCTGCCAAGTAATTGTCCAGCCACGTTTTAGCCTCAGATATCCTCCAAATCTGGCTCATAATAGCTTGTTTTGAAGATCAGGATGTTATGAACACATCTTCTGAAGGCCACGAACCCATCCGAGGTCATCTTGGGTTCCAAAAGCGCAATTCAAGACCAAAATGTCACTATTCTAGCACCGCGCACTGCTCCTTTATTTTATCACCAGAAAATCATCGCTACGTAGAAAAATCCAAAATTTTGATACAAACACGCCAAGAGACACACGAACGTCCTCCAATTTGAATCACTCTAAAATTCGTCTGTTTGATCATGTTTTGCTCCAGAGGAATTTGGATGTCCTATATTGAGAATATAAATCAAAGTATCAAAATTCTTCCAAAATATTAACCAAAATATACTAAGAATAGGGTAAAATATATAATATGAAATTAACTCATCAATAGTCTATGAATATGAGTGTTGCAAATCAATGTAGTCATTCCGTTCCGTTAAAATTTCTGTTAGTATGCTTATATGGATTTGGATCCTCTCCTGAGCTTATGGAGAGGATCCTCCTGACCAACACATGTGAACCGTTGGATCCAACAGCTACAAACAGGGAAGTCCCTTTAAAGTTATAATACTTATAACCGTTGGATTTTCATCCAACGACCCAAGTGTGTTGGTCAGGAGGATCCTCTCCTTAAGCTCAAGAGAGGATCCAAATCCTGCTTATATGGCTCATAGTGGACCCACAAGTCTATTAAATATAGTAGCCACGTGGATAAATAATTGAACACTTTATAAAAGTCTAATCTAAAAACATTTAAAACTAAATTCAAAATGATTAAATAGAAAAATCAAAAGCTGTTCAACAAAATAAGAAGCCCAGGAGAATGATGTCAGGGTGGGGTGCAGGTGGGAAGATGGTGGCTGGGGTGGAAGAGTTGGCAGGAGAATTGGCAAATTAAGAAGCCCAGGTCCTGATTATTATCATTGTCGTAATACACATTTCACGCGCACCGGATGCATCCGTTGCCGCAACTATCATCCAGCTCCGGCTTCTCGAGTCGTGGAGCCCCTAACTTTGCTTCTTCTTATTTTGGCTTCGATGCTTTTATTGGCTAATGAGTGAGTGGAGTTTTGGTTGTTGGTGTCGCATACCCTGTGCGGTCGGCAACAGAGTTGCTCTGGATGGTGGTGCGAGCGGAGAAGGGTAGTCGCGGTGTTTGAAGAAGAAGACGAGAATTGTTGTTTGGCGGTTTGGTTCGAAGAAGAAGCCAAGAAGGTGTCCTCTTTTTGTTGAACAACTTTAAATTTTTTTTTTTTTTTGTATAGGTTTTAATGATTTATCTATGTGGCAAATATTAAATAGACTTGTGGAATCACATATGTACCACGTAACTAGACTTGGCATTCGTGTCGTGTTTTTCGTGTTCGTGTCGTTTTCGTGTCATACCCAATATCTTAACGGGTCGTGTCGTGTAACACCCGTTAAAATAAACGGGTAAAATGACCCGACCCGACCCGAAATCGACCCGATAATATTAACAGGTAATATGACCCGACCCGTTACCTGTTAAGGAAAATATATTTTAAACCAATAAATAATCAAATGAAAAACATAATACTAAATAAGTATATACATTCCATATTATCACATCCAAAACATAAAAACGCAATTTTGTTTTAAGTATATTTTTGCTTACCTAAAGTCTTTAATAGTTTTTTAATTAATGTAGAAGTGTAAAAAAATATAGAAAAAAATATATAAACACTTGTAATGACAAGCTTTATAACTTTCATGAAGAGCTTAACTTCAAAATTCGCCACTATAATCATATAAATCATAGATCAAAATTTAACCGTTGATTGTTGTTTACATTTATGCTTCATTGTTCTCATCAAATTTCGTTTTTTTAGATTTTCTTTTTTGAAAACATGATCTATTAGAGGGTGCAGGTAGATGAACGGTTTGGATCGTTGGATCGTTGATATTATATCTACGGTTAGTGAAAATATTGCTTGATGTTTATAAAGTTTCTACAAATTATATGACATTGACTCATATTTCAGTTAATCGTAAATATCGAAACGTGATATCATCTTCTTACATCCACCAGATGATCATGTTTTCAAAAAATAAAATTTTAAAAATGAAATTCAGTCAGAAGAATAAAGTGTAAATAACAATTGACGGTTAAATAAATTTAAGGTTTCACTACTACAAAATTATCTATTGCTGGCGGTCCAAAAACTTTTTTCAACGATCCAACAGTCAAACGTATTTGTACACATTCCAAGATTGCATACGTAAAAAATCTTTAAAAAACAAACATTCAGAGATTACGTAACGGAACAAAAGTTTTCGACGGTTATAAACGAAAAATCACAATTTAACGGTTATTTTAGCTCCGATCTTGATGATTTTTTACAAATACACTCCTCGACCCTATAAGAATGTAATGAATAAATTTGATCTTTAATTTAAAGTATTTACACTAGTGGATACCACAAAAACTTATTTTATACTTAATAGAAGTATAATATTAACTCTAAGTGTTTGTTTAATCTACCGTTTTGACGCAATATGCATTCTACGAAACTTTTTTCAACGATCCAACCGTCAAAATTATTTGTACACATTCC
>VIEB01000705.1:9594-30086 GCA_006547085.1 Malus baccata | reverse complement strand
TTTAGTAATTAAACTTTAAAATTATTAAAATAATTTTTTTCTTAACGGGTCGAAACGGGTTACCCACGTGTTACCCGCGTGTATACCTGTTAAGAACCCGTTATTAACGGGTTCTTAACGGGTCACCCGATAGTGACCCGATAAGTTATCGTGTTGACCCGAAACCCGTTATTTTCGTGTCGTTTTCGTGTCGTGTCATCGTGTCGTGTCAAAAACTGCCAAGTCTGCACGTAACCATACTAACAGAAATTTTAACGAAATTCTAATTGAAGGATTCCATTAATCTGTGACACTCATATTCAGGAACTATATTGATTGATTTTCGTTTTTAAGGACCATCTTAATAATATGAGTCAATTACAGGGATTACCTGTGATAAAAACTCCTTTTAAAATAATAATAAAATACTTTAGCCCACTAATAGACTAAAGTATTGTACTGTACGCTTTCACTTTATATGTTTATAACCAAGTCCAATACAAACCAGAAAGTTATACAAGCTTCTTTGAGTTAATAATTCTGAACAATATGTACCACTCTTGAAGGTAATAATTCTGGCATCATATGAAAAAAAAACAACAACAACAACAAATAAACACATAAGTTTATATGCAATTGTCATGCACACCAGAAAGTTATACAAAGCTTTATCATAGGTGAATTACGCATGGGAGAAGGAACAAAAGAAATAACAAATCTTTGTCACTAGCTTGCTTGCTTCCATACAATAGTTTACAATATCTTTCTTAGTACAAATTACTACCTAGCTCTGCCTAATTGCATATTAGTTACTGTGTACTGATCATAAGACTACTTTTTTTAGGGTTTTGATTTGAGGGATTCAAAGTAGTAGATATGGGAGGACGTCCTACCATTACCATTATACGTACCATATATCAAGCCAGTTAGTGCTCGATTCTATGCAAGGTTTCAAAAGACGCCAGACACTAGTCAAACAGCGGGTGGGGCCTAGCGTCTAGGCGGCTAGGGGTTTTTAGGCGGGGGCTTAGGCAAATTTGTTATAAATCATATAAATAAGTGCCTATTTATATTTTAAATAGTACATAATTGTATTGTGATACATAAATTGCAAAGTAGCTAGAATGATATTTAGATTATAAAATATTAGAACATATTAAAAACATGGGGAATAAGCATATAATGAGTGTTCATCCAACTATCCAACAAGTCTCTTACAATTTAGTAAAAATGTAAAAGGCAAAATAAAAGTTATCTATGTTTTGTCTAAGCGAGAGTCGTGACCTAGACATGTGCCTAGATGGGTCTAGACGGGTTAGGCGGACGCCTAAGCATGTTTAAGCACCGTTTCTTAACTTTCAAATACCTGGAGATTATTCGGGCGGTGATTAACCGCCTAGCGCCTAGACAACTCGTTGGCGGAAAGTTTTAGAACAGTAGAATTATACGATGAAAGGTTGATAAAAGTAAGTCAAAGAGAGTAGAGAGGAATTGAAATAGACCTCAGTAGAAGTAGTGGTTCTGCAGTCTATAGAGGGTTCCAATTCTGTATCTCTTCAACTTCAAACTCTATGCCCTGTACTATGTAGACATAGAGAAAAACAAAAGGAATACAACTTTACAACCTGCAATTGGTGTTCATCTGGAGGAATATCCGATGGGGACGTCTCCTGGCCGACGAGCAGACAGCTCCCCAAGAGGTTGGCGCCGGTTGATATTGTATGTCGGGCTTCTGCTTATTGGCGGGCTGTAAGATAATGACATAGTTAATTCTGAAATGTGCCTTTGTAAAGCCTTAGGTGTAGGCCTTGAGGCTCACAATCAAAATTAACTTCAAGTGTTCAGGCGTGCCACTGCCATCTTTAGCATGACAGATGTAAAACAAATGTTTAGTTTAATTTGTATATACCCTAAAGACCAAGTTAGCTATGAAAGGTGCCTTTGTGGGCCCTTAGGTGTAGGCATTGAGGCTCGCAATCAAAACTTAACCAAGTACTCGAACATATAGTGGTTGTTTCTTTGTTTACAGAAGTATTACAACTGTTATACTTTAATCACCCGAGCCCGAAGAGCAGAACAAACCCAAATAGGTGCCTTTGTAGGGCTTTAGGTACAGGCCTTGAGGCTTCCCATCATAATTAGATCTATACTCAAGCATTCTATGGCAATCATAATATAACAGAGGTAAAACTAAGAAATAGGCTGATTACTTGCGCCCCAAGTAACTTCCGACTTTTTGTTATCAAGGACTGTCGTGGATAAGTTAAGTTCACATAAAGTTCTTGTTTATGCCTTGAGACCAAAGACTTTTGATTGATCAATCTTGTATGCCCGAAAGGTTAGAACTTAGATCTGGTCAAGCTATGAGTGCGGATTCCAACTTTACTTTTACATGGTCGGGCACCATTAAACTGACCAGATTAAAAAACCAAGAAGCCTTTGAATTATAAACTTGCTAGAAATAACTTGAATACAGATGGAAGTATACATCATATTACTAGATTTATGAATGAAAAGACAGAACAAAGAGAGTCGGGCAAGGCTTATTGTCTTGCAACTTCCTCTCTTTATGATTTATAAAGGGTTTGAGAGCTAAAAGAGGGAATTGGGAGATGAGTTTACATGAGGGAATCGATACTACAGCAAGATTCGGACAAGGTAGTAGAGTTTTTACAAAGGTTTTTGGTGAAGGTTGATCCTGAAAAAGATGAAGGCTTGGTGCTGACTACAGTTTCGTATGCAAATCTGGCTTGAGCAGAGTTTGTGTTTTTTTTTTGTTTGATTAAGTGTCCTTATCTCTAATTTCTCTTTCCCTTTTTATAGATGATTCGGCTTGGCTGCCTGCAGCATCAATCTTGCCCAAATGCAGCTAAAGGGTTGTGACTCATCAGTTTTTTACTTGTACTACCATTATAAAGTACTTTTTGGGCTGATTAGATGGCTAGTCTACACCACTTGACTTCTAGGTAGGTAAGCAAGTGGCTCAAGTGATTTGCACTTAGTCGGGAAAATGGCCTCTTCCTCTTTCTGGGCTTCGGCTGAGCCTTGGGCTTCCTTTCTTCTAGACCTTCTTCTAGGCTAACTCCATTTTGAGCCCAAAGTTCCAGTTTTAACCCAAACAATGCCCCCTTCAATTAATATTCAGGCTGGTTTTCCATACGCCAATATTAATTGAATAACCGCACTTCATACCCACGTCGTTACTTGGGACTTGTACTTTTTCAAAAAAAAAAACCGTCACTTACCTGCGATCTCTCCACTAACCCACGAATCATTAGCTATCCCTAGTATGAAATCCCCCCTTTTAAAATTTCTTACCTTCCTAGATATTTTACTTCTTTCAAATTTTCAGACTCCCTTTTGCTCTTTGCCCAATATCTTCTGCCCTTGTCATCTTCACGTCGCGGCTCTTCCAAACTTATCAAATGGCTTCAGGATCCAATCAAGTCCAGCTATCATACGAATCTGGTGAAGGCATCGCTACTTTATGCCGCTTACTCAACGGATTGCATCGCTTTCGGGCAGGTTTATGTTCTGAACTTTTCTTTGAAGCACACGGGGTACAATCATTGGGTCTTACATGGATTTCTCGCGTCCCTGCTATGATAGAGAATAATATTCCCAGGGGTAACTGGTTTACCCCAAATCCTTTCTTGGCCAAGTCGGGCATCTCTTCATCTAAGTGGTCATCATATCGTCGTGGCTTTCCTCTAATGAACGACCCAGCTTGGGCTCAGTGGATTGATGAACTAGAGCCAACCTTCAAGAAGAAGTGGATGAACAATGGTATCTATGAACTAATAATGCTTTCAAAGACTACCATTATTGCCAAGCCTGGACTGCTTGCTACTTCTTTTCTTTTCTGGAACTCGGGCACAAATACTTTTGATTTTCGCATGGGTCTCATGTCTCCAATTGTTCTAGATATAGCCCAAGTCTTCGAGGCTAAGACCATAGGGCAGGATTGTAGATGTTACCCAAGACTGGGTTCCCTCTTCCTCTTCAATTGCTAAAAGCTCTGGTTCCTCCGCCTCTCTTCTTCGATTGGAATACAACTCTGTGACCTTTAAGAGTTACAGGACTTCTTTCAAGGGATTCATCCCTTTCGTAAAGGAGAATTTTGGTGCAGATCCCTCTTATGCCAATAAAGATCAGGAACATATGTACTTCCTTTTATACTGGCTCAACAAGCATGTTTTTCCAAATAAATCTAAAGGGATGAAGGTTGAATGGATCCTCTTAGTGGAAGCCTTTCACAAATTTGATGATGTAACCACAGGTTCATTTCTTCTTTCTCATCTTTATCATCTCCTCTTTGAAATGACTCGAGGCGAGCCATTTGAAACCAATCTGAATGGACCCATATGGATGATCCAAATATGGCTCCAATGGTATTTCCCAGAATTTCAGGTTGTTAACTTAAAGTTCCTAAAAGGTGTGGCCCCTGCCTGAATCTTAGCTGAAGCCGCTCCTACAGATCACTATACTTTTGCCCGTTTTTATTTCTTCAAAGCTTGTAGAACCCGATCATACTTGGAGTTGGCCGCTTCAGTTTTGAGGAGATATCCTTGGTTCTCTGACCAAGCTTTCCAAGACGCTCCCGGGGAAGATGCCACCTCATTTTGCAGGGAGAAATTCATCAGTTGTATTCAACCAAGAGACATAGCCTGGGGAGTTCGTGGCAACCGCTATGATCGTGGGTTGGAAGTGTATCACCCTAATTTTTGTAGTAGGCAATTAGGCTTTAGGAAAGCCATTCCTATCCCATTCTTTGATTCTGTCCACTGTGGCACTTCCTTCTGTTACCATCCCCTTCAGAGGTGACCTTTCGAACTGCCCGATGAAGTCTGGAAGTTATGAATCAGGCTGCCCGAAAGTCCATAATTCTTAACTTCAAATGTACTCCACTATTCTCCACCTGGTGGGAAGCCAAGTGGACCAAGAAATATGGAGGAGATTTGCGAGAAACTCACAACCATATCTTTAACCAACTTTCCTTCAAGTCATACCCAAGTTCAGGCGAACTTAAAAACTGGAAGGAAATGGTTCAGCAGAAGAACCGGTTACTTTTGATAGGTATTTCTCTTCCCGACTCAACTCTGCCTTCCTTTGAAGTTTTTTAAATCTTATTTTTCTTAATCCTGCAGCTCAAGTAGATGTTGAAATGGCATCCATTGAATCAGATGATGATTCAGCTGATGCAGAAGTTCTTCATGGAGCCGCAGTAGAGGTTCAAAGACGAGAAGCTGGAGAAGGCGGAGATGTTTCAGAATCTTTTGGAGATTTAGAGGCCGAAGAAATACCCAAAGCAAACATCAAAGCGTCTAAGCGGAGAAAAGTAGTTGTGGTCGAGACCTCAGAATCTAAACCTGCATCACCACCTAACCTAAACGGTCAATTCCCACCAAAAAGAGTAAAAGAGCGAGGACCATCCAAGCTTCCAAGTCTTCAGCCTCGTTGGCTCCAATTTCTGAGGCAAACATAAAAAAGCAAAAGTCTTCAAGTAAGTCTTTTTTTTATTATTATCAGATTACCACCCTTCTTCCTTATCTAATTGTCCATGTTCACTTTGAAATCAGGGCCTCAAGCCTCCAAGAAACCAACTATTGCATCCAGGGAGGATCCACTAGGAGCTACAATGCATCAAAAAGCTGAAGATCTGCAGAATGTCACCCTCAGGGAGCTTGAGGTATTTGCTTGTATTTTTATCTGCATGATCTCCCTTACTTTTATTAAACTCTGAACATGATTGCTTGATTTAGGTCGTAAAGAAGGAAAAGATTCTTCCGCATGAGGCCTCTTTATCATTTGCCCGAGAAACAAGCGTCTCTCCTCCTTAGGTTAATCCTTCAGATGTGCATTTCCCACATTCTTGAATCTTTATAGTCTCTGGAACAGATAACCGAACTTTTCTCTTCCTCTCTTTTTATCCAAGTTGGGGTATCTGCCCCCTTGCCTAGTCAAGGTTCACCTTCAAGGTCTTTTATTTCTCCTTCTGCCCTAGAGGCAACTTCAGCTTCTCAATTCAATCCAACAACAGGAGTCATGTTGCATTTTGTGGATGAAGACAGTACTTTGGTGAGCAGTTGTTCTTATATTGAACTTCTATACACTGTGTCCAAATTAACTTTCTATTTACATTTTCTCCAGCCATCTCCAATACATGAATCACAATAACCGTCAGTGATGACACTTGAAGAACCCGTAGCCCTTGAGATTCCTGTAACCTCAAGGGTAGTTATTTTGCAGGTGTTTCCTTGCCCAATAGCTACTACCGATGAACCTCCTTCTTCTCCTCAGGGTCACACTCAGGTATGAAGACATCATTTTCTTTCTGTTTTCTTCTCATAACATGTTTACTAACAACTGTTGCAATCCCTGGATGCTCCTAGGGCATTATTGAAGGTTCGGGCACAGCTTTTTCTTCTCCCATTGGTGGTAGTGATTCTTCTCTTCAAACAAGAGCTGATACTCTTCCTCTTAAAGCCCCAAGGGCCATTCAGGCATATTTTTTCTTCCCAAAGCTTCTCTCTACCTTAAACGGTCTTTCTTTCTTTGGTTCTTGCAGCAGGCCATAAGAGAGGCTTCGGGCAAATCTCCCCCAAGTTTGGTGCGTAAGACGAAGTTACCCCGGCCTCCTTCAACTTTTGAAGGTACAGGAATTTCCTTCCCTGGAATTGAGAGAACCAGGACTGAAACTGAAGATTTGGCCCCATCAATGGTTACTATTCCATTAGAAGAAACTGGAGTACGAACCCATCCCCCTTCTTTTTCATTTTCAACGACTGCTAACTTGCCCGAGCTTTTCGAAGAATTCGGGCAACTTGAGACAAGGTTGAAATCTTTAAAGCGTTCTTCTGAACCTTCCGGCTTTCAAGAGCAACACTGAGCTTTCTAAGAATGGATGAGGAAGGACTTCTCAGCTTCGTTCAGCCTCAAGGCTCTCCATGACATATAAAAGGTTACGATAAAACTCTTCAAAGCCGGCCAGCTATCCAAAACATAACATGATTCCTTTCTCTCTTACTTTGAGAACCTAAAGGCTCTTAGGGATCAACATCAGAGAGTTGAGAGACAAGCCAATCGTGTAAGATGCTTCAAGGAGAAAGAATCAAGCACATCTGCTCAGGTCGAACAGTTGATGGATGAGGGCTTGCTAACAAAAGAAATGATTTGAGTGGTAACTTCTGAAATCCAAAAGCTGGAAGAACAACTTGTTGCTCTTAAAGTTGAGCAAACAACTCTTCTTGGCACCCTTAAACATCAAATTGAAGAAGTGAAGAAGTCAAACTTAGAGCTAGAGCACACTAGGTCTCAACTTGTTAATAGCAACACTATTTTGACTGAACCTGGTAAAATTTTTGCAATAATGCAGACTTATCATTCCCGGATAATTACTCTAAGTGAAGATTTAAATATGTTAGACTAGGATCACTTGTAACCCTTCTTTTTATCAGAATGAACATGTGTTTTGCCTCTGCTTGACTTGCTCATGGCACTATTTGAAAAAAATCCCATGTTATATATCCGGGCAACTCCCTACCCCCTTTTTATTTTCTTTTCTGCTTCCCCTTTCCCATTTTAGGACCTGATCATGATCACTTGGTCCTTCTTCTGGTGCTATTATTGTTGACATGGGGGTATTGAGGTAACATAGGATCTATCTCTCTCTTTTTTTGCAATGAATGATGACCCCAACTTCTCCACCCAAATCAGGCTGATCGTGTTGATAGGGGCTTCTGGAAAGGGTTTGTATCAACCATCATACTGGCTTGGGGTTTGTCAAGCAATAGTTTTCCCTTCACTATAAAGTCTTGTATCCAATCTCTGAACTGGACACAATTAGCTATGGAATGGTTGAAGGTATAATGCAACTTGCAATACTTCTTCCCCCTTAGCTCTTTTGGCTTGGGCATCTTTTTAGTACTGTCGGGCAAAATTACTCTTGCCCGCACCAGTTCTTCATAAATTTCAGGTGCTTTGGCCAAATCAAATGAATAACTCTGGTACTTGGGAGGTTTCATAGGGACGAACCCTCTATTGTTCATTACGATTTTCTGGTCTTTGATGGGTTGAATCAACCCTTTTACCATCAATGGTTTGAAAGGCATGATCATTTTAGCAGCACAAACATCAATTTCCTCTTTATCATGGCCATCTTCATGCTCTGGCCTTGCTTCTTCTACTTCCACACGATGAATTGCAGCTTTATTTTTGTAAAAAAGATGAACCTTTGACGTATGCTTCACTTGTTATTCTTCTAGCAGCAACCTTTCATACTTTGTGGCGGCGATTACCAACTCCTATAACTCGTTGAATTGCGTATCATATAACCTTTTCCTCAGAGGTAATCTCAAAGCCCTTTGAGCAATTGATATAAGCTTATCTTGGTTAACAGGGAATTGGCATTTCATTCTTGTCTTTCTGAACCTCATTATGAAATCTTTTGTGGACTCATGGTCGTATTGTTTGACTTCAACCAGGTCATTAATAGTCATTTCTGGTTCTATTCTGTAAAACTGTTCATGGAAGGCCATCTCCATCTGCCCCCAGTTGGCAATAGAGTTAGGGGGCAATAGAGAGTACCACTGAGATGCTAGCCCTGCCAATGAATTTCCAAACAACCTCAACTTGTAGTTCGGGTTATCTTCATATGCCACACAATGATTGGAGAATTTGAAAATGTGATCTCTGGAGGACACACTGCCATCTTCTCCTGTGAATGTTGGGAATGCAGACATTTTGAAGTTAAGAGGAAATGGGTTTTGCTTATCAATGTATTCAGGATAAGGTTTTTGATAGGTAACCCTGAATACTGGACGAGCTTGTGGTTAAGCATTATGAGCCACTGTCCTCCTTAATTCAGCTAACTCCCTCCTCAGTTGCTAAATAGCTGTATTATCATTATGGAATATAAGAGCAGACTCGTTCTTTGGGCTTCGGTCATTGCCCGCAGTTGCTTTCTTTGATTCGGGCTTTCTCCAGTTGGCTCATTCTCCCTTATTAGCCAACGGGGGTGGCCTATAAGAAGGAGGCTTATCTGAGGTTACGAAGCCTTCCTTTCCGTTGGATTTTCCGGTCATTATGGGCATCCATTACGTCGTTCTTTCTTGTTCGCTCTGCTTCCTATTATTAAATGATAATAATGGGAAGCTAGGGAATGCTTTCTCTATAACTGGTTCAATTATGGGTTGACTTCCTTCAAGAACTTCCTTTTTCTTTCCCCTATCATTTTCTTCTTCAAATAGTGGAAATAGGGAAATAACTGGTTTACTTCCGGAGGTAGCCTGGCTCATCACACCTCCTTGAGCACCTTTTCGAGTAAAGAACTCCAGATCTAGTCTCCTCTGTAGATTCCCTGTCAAGCTACAAAGCCTACTCACTTCTCCCTTGGTTTCCAAAGAAATCATTTCCATATCATAGTAGCATGTAGCTCTTCATTAGTTCATTTTCCTTCAGAACTTCCAGATTAAGTCAGGCTTTCCAAGACCGCCTGTCTTGATGGAGAAGAAGGATTTCCTAGTTGATCTGTCATCTTTTAGCAAAGGTTGAGATGATTCGTACTTTGTGCTCTTTCTGAAAGTTTTATGGCTTCTTTATGGCCTCTCTTTTTTTACATCCGAGATTGAAAAGTAGTCCCATTGGGCGTGCCAAAACTATGTTCGTCTGGAGGAATATCCGATGGGGACGTCTCATGGCCGCCGGGCACACAGCTCCCCAAGAGGTTGGCGCCAGTTGATATTGTCTGTCGGGCTTCTGCTTATTGACAGGCTGTAAGAGAAGGACATAGTTAATTCTAAAATGTGCCTTTGTAGGGCCTTAGGTGTAGGTCTTGAGGCTCACAATCAAAATTAACTTTAAGTGTTCAGGCTACTGCCATCTTTAGCATGACAAATGTAAAACAGATGTTTAGTTTAATTTGTATATGCCCGAGAGACCAAGTTAGCTATGAAATGTGCCTTTGTGGGGCCTTAGGTGTAGGCATTGAGGCTCGCAATCAAAACTTAACCAAGTACTCGAACATATAGTGGTTGTTTCTTTGTTTACAGAAGTATTACAACTGTTATACTTTAATCACCCGAGCCCGAAGAGCAGAACAAACCCAGATAGTTGCCTTTGTAGGGCCTTAGGTATAGGCCTTGAGGCTTCCCATCATAATTAATTCTATACTCAAGCATTCTATGGCAATCATAATATAACAAAGGTAAAACTAACAAATAGGCTGATTACTTGCGCCCCAAGTAACTTCGGACTTCTTGTTATCAAGGACTGTCGTGGATGGGTTAAGTCCACATAAAGTTCTTGTTTATGCCTTGAGACCAAGGACTTTTGATTGATCAATCTTGTATGCTCGAAAGGTTAGAACTTAGATCTGGTCAAGCTATGAGTGCAGATTCCAACTTTACTTTTACATGGTCGGGCACCATTAAACTGACCAGATTCAAGAACCAATAAGCCTTTGAATCATAAAATTGCTAGAAATAACTTGAATACAGATGGAAGTATACATCATATTACTAGATTTATGAATGAAAAAACTTTACAAAAAGGGTCGGGTAAGGTTTCACCTTGTCAGGTAAAGCTGATCGTCTTGCAACTTCCTCTCTTTGTGATTTATAAAGGGTTTGAGAGCTAAAAGGGGGAATTGGGAGATGAGTTTATAGGAGGGAATCAATACTACAGCAAGATTCGAACAAGGTAGCAGAGCTTTTACAAAGGCTTTTGGTGAAGGTTGATCCTGAAAATGATGAAGGCTTGGTGCTGACTACAGCTTCGTATGCAAATCTGGCTTGAGCAGGGTTTGTGTATTTGTTTGTTTGATTGAGTGTCCTTATCTCTGATTTCTCTTTCCCTTTTTATAGATGATTTGGCTTGGATGCCTGAAGCATCAATCTTGCCCGAATGCAGCTGAAGGGTAGTGACTCATCAGATTTTTACTTGTACTACCATTGTAAAGTACTTTTTGGGCTAATTAGCTGGCTAGTCTACACCACTTGACTTCTAGGTAGGTGAGCAAGTGGCTCAAGTGATCTGCACTTAGTTAGGAAAAGGGCCTCTTCCTCCTTTTGGGCTTCGGCTGAGCCTTGGGCTTCCTTTCTTCTAGACCTTCTGGGCTAACTCCCTTTTGAGCCCAAAGTTTCAGTTTTAACCCAAACAATTGGACTATTAAAAAAATAATACAGTTTAAAAAAGATGTTCAAGATATGTTTGGAAACAGAGAGGAACGAATATTGGTCATGCTAATTCAACCTTCACTTTTTTATTAACTTTACAAAGCTAAATTGGTTAAAAGCATTTATCTTTGCACCTGAGATCTTGTTCGAGTCCCGTCTCCCTCTCCCTAATTTAATCAATTAGGGTAGATTGTCCTATAATCTTTCAATAGAGCTCAAATTTTGTTTTCTCAGTTTTCTAAGTGTTCTTGAATAGCAACTAATGATTTGCATTAAAAGCGAGAGTTCCGTGCAAAGTGTGATATCATATGAGACATGCTTCTCATAAGCCATGGGAGAAATAAAATGTAACTCATAATCACGGTTCTATTTACAAGTGAAGGTCGACTGTGTCGTGGTTTTGTTAATACATAAACCACGGAACAGCTCCAAAAAATTTACATTCGATAACCTGGAGGCGTTGAATAACGGTGAAATCTTCCATTTTTTATAATTTGGATCTTGCATTTAGCCTCCGTCAAATTTTTGAGAGAAATGCTAGCTGCATCTTAAACCGGAATGTCATCCCAAACCTTCAGTGTCGTCTAGGTAACTCTATCTTTCAAACAGTATTTTCCTTAAGATCGTCACTACCTCATAAAAAACGCATCGTTTTTTTGCCAGATACTGCTCGGCTGCATGTTCATTACTAAAAACCTTTTGCCCTATGAGGTAGTTGCTTCCTTCTTTGGCAATGAAGCCGTGTTCACAAGCCAACTGCAATACCTCTGATTCACAGCTTAAGCCTCTCCCGAACTGTATCCCCAGCTCGGCCTTCTTCATTGCAGCTTAAGCCAATTGCAACTGCAATACCTCATAAGCTTTATCAATGCTTTTCTGAAATTTGGAGGTTTCCTTTTATCTTCACTTTATGGTTTTTTTTTTTCACTTACTGGTTGACTCTTAAACTTTGAGAATGTAACCTATTCAAGTTGTGCAGGAAGAGAGAGACTGAAAAGCAAATGTAGAAAGCCTGTCTTGCCCTTGGCAAGGAAGAGATCAAGCCTTTCTGTTGTAAGAACTCACTGTTTTAGTTCACTTTAAAGAAATGAATAAAATCGAAGAGAATTTCGGTTATTATGTAGTTGTTTTCATGAAGTACTTTGCATTACATTTTACATATATGACCTTTAAACTTAGATTAATAAAATTATGTCCTTCTTTAAATGTCTTTCTGTGAGTAGCTGTTAGACTATGCGAGCTTTTATTTTTCCAACCAAAAAACGAGTACAGAAAATCTTGTTCAAATTTTACCTTCTGTTTAATATTCTATAGTTTGTGGGAAGACGGGTGTGTTTGATAATGCATCCCATCCACGATAATGCATGTCAACTTAGGTGGCAACCTTTCAGATCTCGTCTATGCTGTATAAGTTTAAATTTCCTTTTTTCTTCTTCGGTTGTCATTGCTTTTCTTGTCTCACTGACTAATTCAAACATGCATTAACAGCATAGAACTATACAGCTATCTAACTAATCCAGTATATTTTAGAGCCACCACTACCAGGTTGAGCAATTTTAACAGCAAACAGAGTTATCTTCTGCACCTAAGTTCAAATTGTTGTGATTTACGGCTCAAAATTAGGATGGTGCAGAAATTACAGTTCAAATTATTGTACTTAGCCAACAAAAACGTTCAGTCGTAAATTTCTTAGCCAACAAAACTGCGATTGTCATAAACTTTCTTAACCGACAAAAAACTTCGTCTAAACTTCTTAGACAACCAAATCTGGCTTCGGGAGAAGTATTGGATTGATACCCAAACATCTGTCCATATGTAGCACTTTGACTAAAGTTACTAACTTTGGATTAGCCTGCTGCAAACAAGAAAGCATCTTGTCCTCATCTCAGTTTCTTCACACAGCGATATGACATAGAGTAAGCACCCACGAAAATTGACCAGGACCCTTCTTAGAGTATTTCGACGTGCTGATTTCGAATCCGTCGTCCGTTTCTTTAAATTCAAATGTTTTAATTGAGTTTTACTAATGGGTCCCAATGTTATGCTTAGGTGCGATTATTATCGGAGACTCCAACTTCCTAGCTCGAACGGATGTAACATCGCAAGTAACTGTGAGTGAGTCTTTTCTTTTATATAATATTCATATATATATATATATGATTATTAGTTTCCATTTATACATTTGAAAAATAATTCCGTACATATGCCTATATTAGACTAATGTTTATAAGAATTAGCGAAATAATGGAAAATTACGAAATTATCATAAATCTTACAGGATGCACATGTATGCATACTTTTATGGGATTTTAGTTACAGCCATGATTAATATTTTATTTATTACCATTATGTCGATGTGAATTGTCAATTTACTGTTGCGTGATCGTATTTACGTTATCTGCTCATCGTTGCTACACCGGTGTTAGTACTCACCCAGGCCATGGCCAATCTTTCACGTGTATGTGCACATCGCACCGTACGCTTACTTTGGATCCATTGTAGGTGTCAGTCATGTCCTAGATTGCTATAGGCAATTAGGACTCATATGTGTTGCGCATAGCACTAGCCTTCACGTGATTGTAGTACTAGAGTGTATATCATTGTTACACCCATTCTTGTTCATATCAAAATATCTCTGCATGAACTCATGTGTCAGCATGTGTCGATGAGCATTTGATATGATATGTTTGCTTATGCGAGGTTACGTGATTACGAGATATGGCTTCGCCACCCTCCTGGAGTCGGTCAACACAGCTCGATTTGGAGTCCAGGTGGACATTCCGGGTTGGGGTGTGTCATTACTCATTAGTCAATATGACCTATTACTTTAGTCTAAAGTAGGGGAGAGAGTGGCACTGTGCAATTTTGGGTTAATTTCATTTTATTTACATCCCTGCCACTAGTTTAAAAGAATGAGCTTTGTGGCTTTGTGTGTTAATTTGCCCTCCCATGTTTACACTAATCTCGGTTTTACCCTCTGTACACGTATTAGTCAGGTTTTACTTCCAGTTGCTTCCGATTGCTTTCATTTGTTTCATCTCCTGAAATGATAAAAAAATAAAATAAAAATACCTGGGTTCATCCAACCCTAGAATCCTGAAACCAAAATTCATGCAAATCGTTCCAATCTCCAACAGAAAAATCGAAATATCCAGTCGCTTGGTTCTTTCTCTAAAATATCCAATTGTTTGATTATCTCTCTACAATTTTCCATGAAGCACAATGTAAATCTCGTCTCAGTTCTCCCGATTCGAAGAAAATTCTTCAACTGACTTTGATTTCAGGGTAACTCTTCTCTCTCTAGAATTTTGCTTAGGATTATCTTTTTTCTATAAAGGGCAATAGTGTAGCTATACCATCTGGAGATATTACTTAGTGACTAAGAATTCTGTTAGTTTTTTAATTTGTTGTATTTGCTTCTCTTAGTGAGTCCAAGATACTTGTATGTGTGTGTATATATATATACACACACACACTAAAGTGTAACATTATTGTGGTAATGTAATGAAATCATTTTTACCAAATATGGTATCACCTGCCTTTGTCTAACGACTCCCACTTCTTTCTGCGATCTTCTTCTTCTTCTCTGATTTCTTGATCGATTCTTTAATCATATTCGAGTTCTTCAAGCCTTTATCATCGATTCAGCAATTATGTCTCTTTTGTCGAAATCAACTTCTCCAATTCATCCCCTTCTGACTACCCCTTCAAACCCTAATTCTTCGAGTTCTGCCTCTATCACGGTCCAAAACATCAGATCTATGGTGCTAATCAAGCTCACCACCACCAATTACTTGACCTGGAATACTCTATTTGCTCCAATCTTTTGTCACTACAATCTTACAGGTCTCATTGATGGATCTATGGCAACGCCGCCTCAATTTCTTCTTGATTTTTCAGGAAATTGCACTTTCAACCCTGCCTATGTTTCTGGATATGAGAATGATCAAAATATTATCATCTGGATCAACTCTACGCTCTAAATCCCTAATTCCCTATACATTTTGTGTGCATTCAACTCGTGTCCCGAACTGTATCCCCAGCTCGGCCTTCTTCATTGCAGCTTAAGCCAATTGCAACTGCAATACCTCATAAGCTTTATCAATGCTTTTCTGAAATTTGGAGGTTTCCTTTTATCTTCATTCGTAATCTTACCAAAGGCGATTCCACTGCTACTCGATATCTTCAACAATTTGAGGCAATTGCTGATGCCCTCGCCAGTGCGGGCTCTCCAGTTGAAGATTCAGATTTGATTTCTATCACTCTCCATGGTTCTCCCCCTTAGTATGATTCGTTTGTTTATGCCATCCAATTTAGTCTCGAATCTACCATTATTGATAAGCTACATGGTCTGCTTTTTAGCAAAAAGATTCAATTGGCTAATTGCAAGAAAAATATCTCTAAATCATCATCTTTTCAGGCTCTCAACACTTCTGCCAGCATTCTTCCACCCCATGCACCAAACCCTAGCTCTCCAGCATTTGTTGCTCAGTTTCCTTCAACCTTTTCCAATCAAGGTCTTGGAATGGATCGTACTTACAATTGTGGCAATCTTAATCGAGGCAATTACAGATGCAATCAAAATTCGAGATCCAGCAATTACAATCACCATAACACAAACAATCAGCGTTATAATCGTAGAGGTCGAAATCAATTTTCATCCTAGAACAAGAAGAATTCTTGCCAGATCTGTCATCGGTTTGATCACGAGGCATGTGATTGTCCACATCGCATAAGTCCAGCCTATGGTGGAAATTCTCTCATTCAGCAATGTTTGCTAACACCTCATCCTCAACTCTTACTTGGATTGTCGACTCTGGAGCAACATCACACATGACAAATTCCTATGCCATTTTGCAGAATCATGAAGCTTACACAGGTCCAGAACAAGTATACATTAGTGATGGCAAAGGTTTGCCCATCACTCACTCTAGTTCTTCTGTTTTGAATAATTCTACTAGTTTTTTAAAACTCAATAAAGTACTGTATGTGCCTGCCTTGAAGCATAATCTTCTTTCAGCAAACCAATTTCTGATTGATAATCAATGCTCTTTGCATCTTTATCCCTCTCACTTCACTGTGAAGGATCTTTCTTCAGGGAAGATGCGTTTTAAAGGACATGTTCAGCAAGGCTTCTATCATTTTCATTTCTCTTTTGAAAATGGTTATCATCAAGCAATAACTGCATCTGTCTAGGCTTCATTTTGTATCTGCCACTTGTACACACGGATGTTTGGGGACCATCACCTATAGCTTCTTCTCAAGGTTTCAGGTATTATGTCATCTTTGTTGATGATAATACTAGATATTGTTGGTTTTACCTTCTGAAATGCAAGTCTGATGTATTGCCAACTTTCATGCAATACAAGTCTTTGGTTGAAAACTCTCTGTCTACAAAGATTGTTACTTTAAGGTCTAATTATGGTGGAGAATACTTAAGTACTCAGTTTTCCAATTTCTTGGCAACACATGGTATTCAACATCAACTTACTTGCCCCCACACCCCTTAGCAAAATGGATGTGCAAAGCACAAGCATCGCCATTTAGTTGAAACTGCTCGCACTCTTTTGGCAGCTTTTAAAGTACCCCATATTTATTGGGTTGAAGTCTTTCAAACAGCAATCTATCTCATCAATAGATTGCCAACTGCATCAAGACCATCTCCTTAGGAATCTTTGTATCATCGAGCACCAAAACTACAATTCTTTTGCAAGTTTTTGGTTGTGCCTATTTCCTATGGTTAAAGCCTTATAGTTCTTCCAAGTTAGATCCCAAAAGCAAGGCTTATGTATTTCTTGGCTACAGTTTGAATCACAAAGGTTGCAAGTGCCTTGACCTTGCAACCAATCACATGTATATTTCAAGGCACGTTTTATTCAATGAATCCAGTTTTCCCTTTCACTCTATATAAACTTCCTTAACCCCATCTCCTACCTTCCCTACTAGCCTTGAATCCACCATTCCATCAAACCTTACTTTTACATTTCCCATTCATACCACTTCAACTTCACCTCCTCTGTCTTCCTCACCTCAATCTACTCTTTCCTCAATCAACACTTCTACTTCATCCTCACATTCTCATATGCCAGTTCTAGAACCCACTCCCACCAATCCTATACAACCTATTAACCTTCATCATATGCAAACAAGGTCCAAATCTGGCATTTTTAAACCTAAAGCCCTTGCTGCCACGAAACATTCTTTACCTTTTCATGTCTCAGTATACTATATACCCAACACATACCTTCAAGCCTCAAAGTATCTTTGTTGGCGCCAAGCAATGCAAGAGGATGTAAATGCTCTTATTAACTCAGGCACATGGTCTCTTGTTCCTAAGTCCTCATCACAGAATATTGTAGGCTGCAAATGGGTTTTTCGAATCAAGAGAAAGTCTGATGGCACTATAGACAGGTACAAAGCCCGCCTTGTTGCAAAAGGTTTCAATCAACATGAAGGTTTATATTACACTGTAACCTTCAATCCTGTAGCAAAACCAATTACTATTAGACTTTTACTCACTTTGGCAGCTCAATATGATTGGTTTTTAAACCAACTCGATGTTAGCAATGCCTTCTTACATGGGACTCTCACTGAATCAGTTTTTATGCAACAACCACCGGGGTTTGAAGACTCCTCCAAGCCATCTCATGTATGTCACTTGCACAAAATCTTTGTATGCTCTCAAACAAGCTCTAAGAGCTTGGTATGAAAAGCTTCATGGTGCTCTTCAATCTCTTCGTTTTGTATGTTCTAACAGTGATCATTATTTGTTCATAAAAAAGATTCCAAATGTGGTTTTCATACTAATCTATGTGGATGATATTTTGGTTACTAGTCCAAACTCTGCAATTTGTAGACAAGTCATTCAGCAACTTAGCTCCATGTTTCCAATCAAGGATCTTGGTGCTCTTCATTATTTTATTGGCCTTGAAGTTGAGATCCTCATCAGGCATATTCATATCTCAGACCAAATACATATTGGATCTACTATCCAAGGCCAACATGGCTGGTGCTAAACCTTGCAGTACACCACTAAGCACATCTAAACTTGATCATGACTCTCCAATATCTTACATGGACAAGATCGAATCTCAGTTTTGCAGTCAATCTTGTTTGCTAATACATGCACAATCCCAAAATTTCTCACTTTCAGGCAGTTAAGAAAATCCTAAGGTATCTTAAGGGTTCTATTGATCTTGGGTTATGGTTTTCAAAGTGTTTTGCCAATCCCACCATCATTGCCTTCTCAAATGTCGATTGGGCTTGCTGTGCTATTGATAAAAGATCAACTGGAGGCTATTGTGTTTTTCTGGGAAATTCATTGATCAGTTTGAGTGCTAAGAAGCAACCAACTGTTGCTCGATCTTCCACAGAGGCAGAGTACATATCTCTTGCCAACACTGCCTCTGAGCTTACTTGGATATGCCAACTATTGGTTGATATTGGTTATTGCTTGCCTTGTTCTCCCCAACTCTAGTGTGACAACATTTCTGCAATTTCTCTTTCCAAAAATCCTATTTTTGTGCATTTTTCATGCTCGGACAAAGCATGTCGAAATATATTATCATTACATTAGGGAGAAGGTCTTAGCAAAACAGATTTCTGTGCATTTTGTGTGTACTCAAGATCAGGTGGCTGATATTTGCACAAAGTCTCTGTTTAAGTCCAAATTTTTGTTTCTTCGTGACAAACTTCAACTTCGAGTTTTATATATATATATAGATGGCTGATATTTGCACAAAGTCTCTGTTTAAGTCCAAATTTTTGTTTCTTGGTGACAAACTTCAACTTCGACTTTTATATATATATATAGACACACTAAAGTGTAACATTATTGTGGTAATGTAATGAATTCATTTTTACCAAATATTTTTCTCTGTTCCGCCGAATCTGATTGAATCTTTTTTGGTTAATCATCTTCCAAATGTGACCTCTCAGCTTCCTCGGCGAAAGAATCATGATCCACTTCGATCGAAACCAAAATTGCTCATCCAAATGAATTTCAGTCCACTCAAAATCCTAGAATCCGGAAATCCAAAGTTTTTCCATATCGTTACAATGTTCAACGACAAATCCCAAACCTTTTTTTCCATCCTCCAGATCGTGTCAAAGGCTGGGCATCCAGCTGCTTTGCCCCTCTACATCTGATGTTGCCCCCTTGGCAGTTCTATCACCACTGTGGAAGGGCTGGAGCTTTTTGGTGAGCAATCTGCTACTTTACATCCTTTGTCTTTCTGTTTGGAGATTCTTATTTTGTTCCTACCTAATTAACACGGTTTCTTTGATTACAATTCAGGTGTCAAACTTAGTGATGCTTCATAGAAATTGGGAAAAAAGTTTGCTACCGGAGCCTCTGTTGTTAAGGTATGATGGGTATTATATTGTTTTGTCTGTATGCGATGATGGTTTGTTATAATTAATTAGGAATGATTGGCCCACACTCCATTGGTAATTTGCAGAACTCTATGAATCTCAACGCCATTGATGAGATTGTAGGCGAGTTTATGTGAGCGCGGTGGCCCACAATGGAAGTCCGAGTCGGTTTTCTGAAACGGGGTTAGTCATCTTAAATATTCTGGACCGAGTTAATTCGGTCTCTGCTAGCTGCCATTTCAGTGTCGTCGACGAGAACAAGCTCTATAACTACACGTTGGATTCTCCCATCCCCTTCTTCCCTCACGGCGTCCAAAGCGAAGATAGGTACTCTCTCTCTCCATTTCTCTGCTACTTGATATGGGTTTTTCTTATTATTCACTATCTGTTAATGCGCATTTGTTCGAAAGAGATTCGGTTGAGCCATTCTGGTTTCTCTAATTTGAAATTGGGTTGTATCGTAAACTGCAATAATTGTATGGTACATTATGGTTCAAGGTGTTGCAGAGGTTTTTCACACTCTTGAGCTATGGAGATCGGTTGTATTCTAGCTGATATACATTTAAAAGAACTCTCTTATTTACGGTGGCATTTGTGATGCATTTTTTCAATTATCAATTTGGTCAAGCAAAATTCATTTTTCCTTGCTGTTAAACTTCATCACTACAAGTTCTACAAGGTGGTAGCAAATGAGACTCTGCTCTGGTTTCAGGTTCGCTCCATCAGGTTACACCTTTGTTTTTAAAGAAAACTAATGAAAAGAGCTTGAAAACTTTGAGCTTTAATGATAAAGACAAAATAAAGGGTAAAGTGAATAGTATCAGGTTTGGCTTTTTAGTGTAAAAATATGGTTTTTCGTTAAAGTGAACAGTAACGTGGGTTTTTCATTAAAACTCCCTTGTTTTTATACTGATATTTTGTACGACTATGATCATGATAATACCACAATGTAGTTGGTTTTTTTTT
>VIEB01000704.1:200566-239057 GCA_006547085.1 Malus baccata | reverse complement strand
TTTTTTTTTTCAATTTTTGTCATTCTAGAGAATCGTTTCTCTCCTTCATGAATCATGAGTATTATGAATTTTTGAGAATAATTTCTTTTGCCTATCACCTTTGGATTTTGTTCACTCGTAAGGTAATTAATGATTTGACTTGACACTCGGCTAATGTGGTACCATCTTAACTTCCAACGAGTCTTGTTTACTTTGACGCCAAGTTGTTTGATCCATACCTAGTCATTTTTTTCTTGATGGCATCCCTAGCCATTTTCTGGAAAAGAGCATTAGATTCCACAATGTTTTCTTGATTCAAACCTGTGTTTAATTCATCAGGTTGATGTGGACATAGCAACCCACATAAGCGTCAACGATGATGGCCCCACCCGAAGGTAATGTGCATTCGATAGGATGGGCTTTAAGAACCCAACAGTCAATTTCCATATGTCAACAATTGTTGTGGCAGCAGGCACACAATAGTCTTCAATGGTTATGCATGAGCGACACACTGACATCGCGTTTCGAATGAATGTGTTCAGCTAATATTGGGTTTCTGCAGTTTGCTTTATGTGGAGTCAGCAGATCGCCCAGGATTACTGGTGGATCTTGTAAAGATTATAACTGACATTAGTGTTGCTGTTGAATCGGGAGAATTCGACACAGAGGTGTGCTCTTTTCTCACCTACAGTTGCACCTTCAACATATCCTTTTCTAATTTTATTTCCGATCTCTAGTATCCATGTGTATGGAGCTCATCTCTAGTTATTTTGTTTTTAGTTTTTGGTAACCAAGTTCATTGCTAACTCTTGTCTCGGGAATTAGGGGTTGTTGGCCAAGGCAAAATTTCATGTTAGCTACAGGGGTAAGCCCCTCATCAAGCCTCTTCAGCAGGTAAAGCTAGGATTTAATATATTATGGTGGTCGATGTGGTGAAAGCTAACTGTTTTCTTGTTTTCTAAGAGAAAGTTGCATCGTTCACCAACTTTACAATCTGATTACTTCCGAAATAGACTTCTGTTGCAAAAACTGTTGCCATTATTATGGTTGATTCTGTTATAAACTAAAAGATGGACATCTGAGACTGCTGACCGTAAAACTTGCAAATTTTTTAGGTTCTTGCTAACAGCTTACGATATTATTTGAGGCGACCATCAACTGAGGAGTCGAGTTTTTGAGCAAATTGTAGACTATGTTGAGGAAGTACACTTGGAATTTCCAAAAACTAAGCTGAGGGAAATCTGGAACACTGTTGCAGTCTTTTGTTCAGTTGAAGGATATATGAACAAATTATTGATACAAAAGTCAGATAATAATGAAATGAAAATAAAGCTTTAAATTCAATACCAATGTAAAATGTTATTGTCCAAATTGTTGTAATGATATCATAGTTATCCTTCTTTTNAATAAAGCTTTAAATTCAATACCAATGTAAAATGTTATTGTCCAAATTGTTGTAATGATATCATAGTTATCCTTCTTTTCTAATCCTTTCCTTGATCTCATGGTTTATCTTCTTTTCTAACCCTTTCCCTCATCTCATGGTTTATTTGCAAATGCTGGCTTTATGGACATGTATTAATGCTGGCTTTATTGACATGTATTCTAACCCTTTCCTTCATCTCATGGTTTATTTGCAAATGCTGGATTTATGGTTCTTCACCAAGCTCTTGGTGACTTCTTTAGACCATAAAATGCTTTACGAAGTAGGCGGAATGCCCATGTACACTTCCTTCTTTGAATCTCTATGCCAAAAAAAAAAAAAAAAAAAAACATTTCGAACATTAAATTGCTTCAACGACCATCTTCATCTTCTTCATCAAGCTCTTGGTGACTGCTTTAGATGATAAAATGCTTTACGAAGTAGGCAGAATATCCATGTACACTTCCTCCTCTGAATCTCCATGCAAAAAAGCATTTTTAACATTAATTGCTTCAACAACCAATCAAAAGTAGCTACCAAAGACAACAATACTAGGATGGTATTCATTTTCGCAATCGGTGCAAGCGTTTCCTAGTAATTATATCGTAGGTTTGTGTATATCCTTTAACAACCAGCCTTGCTTTATATCGATCAATGGTTCCATCTGTTTTGTGTTGAATAGTGAACACCCACTTGCATACTGTTGTCTGCCCTTTTGGTAGTGTACAATATTCCAAGTCCCATTCTCATGCAGTGCGTCCATCTCTTCCCGCATGGCTTCTTCCACTTTGGATACTTCAAAAGTTCTTCAACTTTTCCTGGGATTTTTATTCCTTCCATTTGATTCATCATGGATTGATACTTTGGCGAAAGTGGGTGGGTACATAGTTTGCAATGGCATACTTGACATTCCCTTCTAGAGAGAATCTTACTGGCCGTTTCCAGCTATTTTGTCTTGGAGGTAATTGATAAGCACGGTCAACAACATCAAAATTAGATAATTTACTAGGTTTCGAAATACTTACCTCGGGAGTATCCATGGACTCGTGAACGGGTACAAGTGTGTGAGAAGGGGAAGTTGCCCTAGAAGCTGGCAATAAGTGTTCGACAGATACAAGGAATTGGTCAAGTTGCTGACCCACAACGTGTGACTGTTTCTGATTGGTAGCCTGCTGTTAATATGTAGCTTGCTATGGTTCGGTAGCTGCCTGTTGATCAGACGGCTGCAGTTTGGTAGCTGCCTGCTGGTCGGACATGTGTTGTTCGGTCGCTGCTCGCTGATTGGACAGCTTCTGTTCAGTGGCTGCCTGATGGTCAGACAACTGCCGTTCGGTGGCTGCATACTGATCTGAAGTCGGCTGCCATTCGATAATTGTTCCTTTTAACCCCGTCATCGTGTACCAAATCAGTAATTCAAAAGTTGTTTCCCTCTGAAGGACACGATTAGGCTCATCAAGAGAAAAGAAAATTTCTGATTATGAGAATGTAACATCCATGCTGAAACAGAGTCTGTGGGACGAAGGATGATAACACCGGTAGCATTTCTGTTGTGGAGCAAAGCCCAAAAAAACAATTTTACTACACAAGGGTTAAGCTTGGTACACTGATTCTTGTGAAGGTGAACATATGCTACACACCAAAAAATACGAGAGGTGAGATTGAGGGAGGAGGGCAAGGACACATGATTTGTTAACACATCTAGAGGAGTGCTAAAATCAAGCATTTTGGAGAGCATTATGTTAATCACGTAAACAACATATGTAACGCATCAGCCCAATAAGATTGCGGAGCAACGACTTCAATGAGAAATAATGTTACTGTAAACACGAAAAATTCCTGAAACGAAAGAGACAAGAACAACGTGCACAAAATAATATTTGTATTTGATGATTTTGGGTTACAATCTCTCTCTAATTTGATCCTCTGATTCGACCTCCGTAAGGTGTGTATTTGTGGATGTGCGGTTGATCCAAGGGCCGTTGAGGCTTGATCTTGGATGAACAGTTGAAAGTTTCTTCAAGGGCCGTCGGGGCTTGATCTTGAATGAACGGATCTTCAAGGGCTTTTGACCTTGATTTTGAAGAACGATTGAGCGGATCTTCAAGGGCTTTTGGGCTTGATCTTGAAGAACAATTGTTTGTTGATCCAAGGGCTGTAGGGGTTTGATCTTAGGATGAACGGATCTTCAAGGGCTTTTAGGCTTGATCTTGAAGGATTGTTGGATGTGTGGATTTGTCGATGTTGTTGATCCAAAGGGCCGTTGGGGTTTGATCTTAGGATGAACGGATGATGAACGATGAACACTTTCTTCAAGGGCCGTCAGGGCTTGATCTTGAATTGGTAGAAGTTCTTCAAGGGGCCATCGGGGCTTGAGCTTGATGAACAGCGGATGAGCGGATCTTCAAGGGGCCGTTGGGGCTTGAGCTTGATGAATAGTTGATGAACGGATTTGTTAATGTTGTTAATCCAAAGGGGCCGTTGGGGCTTGATCCTGAGGATGAACAAATGATGAATGATGAACACTTTCTTCAAGGGATCGTTGGGGCTTGGGCTTGAAGGCGGATTTGGCTAAGAATGAAGAGAGTTTTCTCGATCCTTCGGAATTTGCTTGAGTGCTTTAGAGTTTCAAAGCTTCAAGGTTTTGGTGTCATATCCAATCGGTCAAATGAAATGAATGAAATTGGTTTCTATTTATAGAATTTTTCAAGGCCTAATTTTGAATATAATATTCCTGATGAAATAAGTCATTTCTGCCAAGTGTTGATACGTGTCCTGTTTGATGACTTTTCTGACTCATTTCAATTTTTGGTCGAGTCACACGCTACGTGTAAAATTTATGTAATACATGAGTGTTGAAACTTTGATTTATCGGTCAACATTTATTTACCAAAATTTCGATGTCTACAAATGCCCCCATTTCAAGGTGCGTCGTATACATGTGCTTGTCATGTGTAGGAGATGCGTTTTGAAGTCCTTTAGTGTAGATGTTGATCCAAAGGCCATCGAGGCTTGATCTTGAATTAGGCTGGAGATTTCTTCAAGGGCCGTTGAGGCTTGATCTTGAATTGGGCTTGAGATTTCTTCAAGGGCCGTTGAGGCTTGTTCTTGAACTTTGTTTAAAATTTCTTCAAGGGCCGTCAAGGCTTGATCTTGAAGGTTGAAATTGGACCACAAGGAGCTTCATGTGGTAGACGATCTTTGGCTTTGGTAGTGGATGAATTGGCACGTATTTGTTTTTGCGCTTGTTGACTTTCCACAGCTTTGATCTTGAATTGGGTTGAAGGACTTTCTGGATTCCTCCAATTGTTGACTTTCCACAACTTATTCTTGAACTGGATTTGATTCAAGGGTGATGGATGCTTGATCTTGAATCGGACTTATGATTTCCTCAAGGATCATCGATGCCTGATCTTGAATTTGGCTGGAAGCTTCTTCAAGGGCCATTGAGGCTTGATTCTTGAAGGTTGACTCGAACACATGGCAAGCAAGCATGAGTTGAAGGTGACGACTTGTTGGTTTGTTCAATCTTTCTAATTCACACCTGAGCAGTTTGGTCAACGGTATGATCTTCAAGATTGATGGGCTCTTCTTTCAGTTGGTGACTTGATCTTTAATGATTTGATTCAAGGGTGGTAAATCGGCATGTGCAGCCCACAACGCCTAGCGAGTCGACTCAAGAATTTGAGGGTCAAAACGAGTCCTTCACCCAGAGTGATCCCAACCCTGATGATATGAGATACTTTTGATTTTGAAGAAGTAGCGGATGAATCGGCACGTGCTTTGTTGTGCTTGTCTCCACATGCTTCAATGTATCATTTTCCCTTCCTTAAATGTTCTCTAGGCAAATGTGGCATCTTCTCGAGTTCCTCAGCTCAGACTCCTTCTGCTGAGTTAACTGTGCATGCTGCATTCTTCTCTGATTGTTTCTTCTGCACGTTGTCTCCACATGCTGCAAGGTATAATTTTCACTTGCCTTATCTGTTCTCTAGGCAGATGTGGCAACTTCTTTGGAACTACAGCAGCAGTGGAAGACGAGTACTCGAGAGCAATGCCAGGTAAGCAACCAGGCAAAGGTTCCAGGTAGTCGATTCCTTACCCGAGTTTGAGTGGAGGTTCCGACATATTGCTTTCTTTATCTTTGTCTTTGTAGGTAAGAACAAGGACAAAGGAAAGGACAGGGAGAAAGCATGATATGAGATACTTTTGCTTTGGTGTCATTTGCTTGTAGAGGTACCTCAAGGAATAAGGAACCCTGAGTGACTCGAGAGGGTTTGTTGGAAATGCATTCTCAGAGATGAAGAAAGGTTGAGTATGTTTGCCTTGCAATGGAGGGTGGAGGTGGACAGTTATAGGAAGTTCTTTAATACCTGTAGAGGTACTATTCTTTCACTCGTGTCGGCAACCATTGAGTGATTGATCAATATGGCTTCACGTGTTTTTTTCTTCATCAGAAATCTTCGACAAATTGACCGTAATTTTTGCCAAGCTGAGTGTGCATGTGAAAGGTGTTGACGAGGCTGAAAAAGACTGACGCCTATTCGATATCTGGGATCGGCGCTTCGACAAACTGCCTGTGATTTTCGCAAAGCTGAGTGTGCATGTGATAGATACTGACACGTCTGGAAAAGTATATGCCTTTCTGATTTCTGAGCTTGCCTCTTCGAGTTCTGAGCTCCGTCGAGTGTAGAGGTTGCATGTGACAAGTACAGATAAATCTGGAAAGGAAGATTGGCCCGTGGTTTCTGAGCAAGCCTAGCTTTTGAGAAAGCTAGCACCTCTTTGATTTTTGAATTGGCCTCTTCGAATTCTAAGCTCGCCTCTTCGATCTTTGAAATCCTGTCGAGTGCTGATTTTTATAGAGGCACGCAGTTCGTTTCAAAGCACACTTGAATTTTCGCTTGTAGAAACTCCCTTCTTGCACTTCTAAGATCTTGATTTGTCCGACCTCTTCTTTCTTCAACACCTTTGAAAATGTCTGGCCCCTCTGACCGTCGTTTTGACTTGAACCTTGGTGAAGAGGCAATCCCGCCTTCTCTAGACAACATATGGCGCCCATCTTTCATATCCTCTTCTGGTCCTCTTACTATTGGGGATTCAGTGAAGAAGAATGATATGACCGCTGCGGTGGTGGCTCGGAACCTTGTCACTCCTAAAGATAATAGACTACTTTCCAGACAGTCTGATGCGTTGGCTATTAAAGATTCTCTGGCTCTCAGTGTGCAGTGTGCAGGTTCTGTGTCTAATATGGCCTAACGTCTATTTGCTCGAACTCGTCAAGTTGAATCATTGGCAGCTGAAATGATGAGTCTCAAACAAGAGATTAGAGGGCTCAAGCATGAGAATAAACAGTTGCACAGGCTTGCATATAACTATGCTATAAACATGAAGAGGAAGATTGACCAGTTGCAGGAATCTGATGGTTAGATTTTACTTGATCATCAGAGGTTTATGGGTTTGTTCCAACAGCATTTGCCTTCATCTTCTGGGGCTGTACTGCGTAATGAAGCTCCAAATGATCAACCTCCGGCTTCTCTTCTTCCTGGAGTTCCGTCGAGTGATGAGGCGCCATTTGATCAATGAAGGCTCCCTTATATTTGCTGCTTGCACATTTGTAAATTTTCTTGTTTGCATGTAGAAAGCAATTTTATGTAATCTTTCCAGAGAAATAAATAAAATGGACTTTACTTCTCTCAATGCATTTTTTTTCTTTTTGTTTTTTTTATTTTTTTGTTTTATGTTTTTATTTTTATTTTTATTTTTTTTCAACCATCTTCTACTTTTGTGTAAGACATCCCTATTTCCATTATTGTCGTGTGTTGCCTTCAGCAAAAGGCAAATCTTTGACAACTTGCACATACACACCACATCAAAAATGTATACTTTCTTATTTGCTTTCGGTGCCACTACCTTTCTTTACAATTTTTTTTTAATCATGCACCCACCCATTATTTTTTATATATTATTATTATTTTTTTTTTCATATGGTGCAATCCGCACCATCCCACCTCCCTACTTTCTTTTGCTCATTCTTTTCAAAATGGGCTGATGGTGATGATCCTTTTATAACTTTTTTCACATGGTGCGGTGCACCATTCCTGAAACCTTTATACTTTTTTTTTTGTCGGCCAACACCTTCTCTTTCTTTTCTATATATCCCCATATGGTGCTTGGTGATGGGCGGAAGATGGAGCAGAGGGAGGATGCAAAGTACAAAGGGGTCTTAGCAGAGCTGGAGCAGTGGCTGCACTTCACGTGCTTCTTGCTGCTTCGTCGCTGCATGGAAGCCACTGCACGCTTTTGCATGAGATGAAAGGCGGAGGAGCTTGGAGGTGCTCGTTGAGGAAGAAGCCGAACTGCTGCTATTGTCGTCCTTATTGCTTGAAGACGGTGAGGACTTGGGAGAGCTGGAGTTGAGATTGGAGGTGGTGTTAATCTGGAGTTTGAGCTCAGTGGCAGAGACGATATATGCGGCAAGATCCAGACGGAGACGACGCAGATGAATCCGAGAAGTACTCAGCCAACGATGAGGACGGGGCCACCATGTCTTAGAGAGAGAGGTCCAGGTTCCTTCGTTTTAAGGTGAGGATGATTTTGACATGTGTATATATATATATATATATATATTATATATGCATATGTATATACATCGACTTAAGCTCTGGTTTACTGTCCATCAATAATGTTGACTGAGTAGTGCATGCAGCAGCCAGTTGAAGTCTTGAAACAACGACGGGCATCAGTCGTGGCGAAGCAACATCGAGCAGCAAGCAGGCCATAAGACAAATGAGTGCAGTTCGTGGTGCACGCAGGAGGTGCTGGAGTTTGCAGACGGGTGACATCGTGGTGCAGCAACAACAAGCTTTTAGGTATGTTTTAGGTTGAGGACGATTTCAATCTTTCGGACCTCATATATATATATATATATAATCTGTTAGGATGCTAGAATATATATATATATATATATATATATATATATATTCCTTTAATCGTCCCATCTCCATCACCATTTGCGTCTTTTCAAGCCATATATATATATATGTGGAAGTTTGAACGTCCCGTCACCATCACTGTGTACACATTGTATATATTTGTATATGGAACTTGGTTGCCGTGTCTTATATATATACACACACACCCATACACACACACACACACACACATATAATACCATATAATGTGTCTATTTTTATGCACAGTGTGTTTGTGCCCCCACTGATGGATTTCTTTGCTGTGATGCCAAGAATCCTTAATTTTAAGAAGGCAGAGCATGATGCTGGGACCTTCATGAAGCTTTCAGATGTGTGATTGTTGGTGGCGGAATGAGCAAGTTGCCTAGTGCTTGTGCCAGAGACTGCAACGGGGTTTCGCTGTGTAGTGCCTTTTGATCACAGTTTTCCCTTGGTGGTGCGCTGCCGTGTGGTGCTGTGTAAGAGACTGCAGCGGGGCTTCACTGTGTAATGCCTTTTGGTCACAGTTTTCCTTTGGCGATGACGTCGCCGTGCGGTGCAAGAAATTGCTTAAGTAGTCATTGCGGGTTTGCATAGTGTGATTGTGTAGCATTTTTGTTTCCTCTGCCACTGTAGCATGCTTTGAGGGTGCATTTGGTACGCGGGACGGGACGGGACGGAACGGGACAAAGCGTTCCGTCCCGCGTTTGGTACGCCAAAAAAGGGTGGAACGCGCTGTTCCACGGGACAAAATTTGGGTGTTTTTGTGTCCTGCGTCTACCCCTTGGAACGGGTTGTTCCACGCATGTGGAACATAATATTTTACCATTTTAAGACAAATATACCCCATATCTTTTTTCAAAAAATACACCATCTAAATCATTACAAACCCTAAAACAATATCTCTTCTCTTTGCCTGCCGTTGTCTTCCTCATTCCTCTCCTCTACATCTCCCCCCCCTTTGCAACCTTCCTCATCATCCTCTGCATCTCCCCTTTGCAACCTTCTCTGTGAACTTCAACTCTGCATCTCCAGTCCAAGTACAATCTGCCTCTCGGTCTCTCTTTCTTTGTATTGCTTCGATCTATAACTGAAAAAAAAAAAGAATTGCTTTCAGGAGGTTTGATGCATTTTTCTTTCTGTTCATTCTCTTAAATTTTTGGAACCCACCATCCTAATGTATTAGAGTTCCAATCTAGCTTTATATGCAACAACCATCAACTCACTCAATTTGTTGGGGACACACGAACACTGATTTGGTGAAAACAAGCCTCCAAAATATAAGACTTGATTTTGGGATTTCCATTCTATTTAGTTTGCTGCAGCAATAAAATCAGAAAATTAAAAAACATGTTCATTTCTGAACAAAAAAATCTCACAGTTAATTTGAACTCCTTGAGTTCCTAGTTTCATTCCTGGAATTGGAGCCATTCAGCCATATTATTATTTTTGTCTAGTCGCAGCTGTTCTTTTGTGCGAATTAATTACAAATAGGTTGAAGAAATTAAAAGAAATAGCAGAAATGGGTATTATTTTTAGATAGAATTAGTACCAGTAACCATTTTAGGATACGGATTGCATATCTGAAGTTCAATTGAACAGGGGTAAGTTAGTTATTTTCATATTTTGGTTCCGTTCTCTGTCTTGTGCACCAAACGCAGAACGGAACAACTCTCCGTTCTGTTCTGCGCGTACCAAACTAACATGGGACCACTGTTCCGTCCCGTCCCGTCCCGTTCCATCTTGTCCAATCCCGTCCCGTCCCATCCCGTCCCGTCTGCGTACCAAACGCTACATGAAAGACCGTCGTGTAGCTGTCATCTCTGCCGTGCTGCTCAAGCTTTGTGGCTGACTTTTCCGTTGCAGTCATGGTCTTTCTCAAGTGCTTTAAAAACAACAACATCACCATTCTTGCGAAGGAAAACGATCCACAAGATAGTGGAATGACATTGAAGCTTTATGCGCCACTGACTGGCCCTAAGGTGCTTGTTCTTCCCATAGAAGACAACTCCATGCATATTAAGTCGTGGTCTTCTGAGATATCTTGGAAGGTGGTAGACTCCGTTCTACCAACTACAAAGAAGAAGGTGTGCAAATCGAGGATTCTTATCTTGAACTCTTTGCACCATGATCGTGCCAACCCTTTGGTTAAGTCTAAGCTTCTTGGTGATCATATCCGTAGCGGAGTTATAGCTTGGAATAGCACCCTGTCGACTACTGGAGGAGCCGCATTCGTTGAGTTTTATTGGGAATGGCTTGAAGATGTCTTGAGCCGCTCCAAAGATGTACTTACCAACACAGGCCTTTATCATGCTGTATACGCATCTTTATTTAGTTATGATCGCCATTCTTCCGTCATTCGTGCATTCTTTGAGCATTGGTGTTCAGCGACCAACATGCTTCACACGGCTCGAGGGGAAATGTCGATTTCACTTAGGGATCTCCACAAGTTAGGGGGTCTGCCTATCCAGGGAAAATTTTATGACGAGGTTGTTCCTAGTGTGGAGGAGTTTTCTTGTCGCAATAGTCGAGGATTGCCTGCGAGCTGCCACTATTTGTTTTGGGCGTACCATAAGCTTTTCCAAGAGGCCCCCGGTAAGTCAGGCCTGAAGATTTCTTCGTGGATTCGGTTTTGGTATTGGGATGCCGTGAAGTACAAGAGGCATTCGAAAAAAAATGGTCGTAACAAGGCAACCAGGCCTAAGGGAGACTCTGATCCGTCAGGCGTCATTGGTCTAGCTGGGCGCCGTACCCCTAACGAGTTGAGGGCATTTAAGGATCTTGGCGTGGCATTAGAGCACTTGGAAGAATCTTACTTAGCTGCATTCTTAGCTTGCTGGCTTTGTAAGTTTGTCTTCCTTAAAGACGACGTCAATTTGGTTGTTTCAGACTTGGCAAACACTGAAGATCGTGATACGGTACTTCCTTACCACTACGTGTACGGTTGGTTGGGTGAGTACTTTGGTTCTCATTTTTCTTCGTCAACTTTAGACAAATCTGGGCCCTCTATAGTCAAGCTAGGACCTTTGATGACGAAGTATTCTGGCGTGCTTTCTGCAAAGAGTCTCGACGATTAGCAAGCACAAACATTATTTAGAAGTTGTGAAGGATTGAGGATGGATCGCCTGGCGAGACATCATAGATGATTCACATCTCCACTTTTCAGATTTGTCTTACCTTATAAGTCTCCGCTCGGGGTATGTTTCTTTACGGTAAGAAACCAATGTATCATTCAGCCGTACAATCCTCACCGCTTTAGCAGGCAATTTGGTTTTGTCCAAAATGTGCCAGGCACGTTGAGGGAGAAAACTCGATCAGAATCTTTGCAAGCCGTGTATATGCATTGGGAGTCGTGTACCCGTGCATGTACAAATGCTTTTATCACCCTGCCGGCCAAGGACGAGTTCAAGAGTAATCCAGTAACCCGTGTTTACGTACGTTGGTGGTCAAAGGTATATTATGAGAATTTAGGGACGGCAAGTGGTACCAATTCTTCCTATTCACGTCATGATGTGTTAAAAGAGGGTTGTTTTGTGGTTCCTACGCAGTTGGTACCTTTTGATTGTGCGAGTGTCATTTATTTACAAGATAGTCCTATGGTTTTAGCCCATCAACACTTGCGTCTGTCTTCTCCCGACCTGGATGCTTCTGAAGAGGTGGGTGACAAAGTTGATTCACACGGAAATGGACCTGTTTTGCGGCTACGCCAACAAGTTTTAAATAAGCGATCACTCGAAGTCGCTCAGGTTGACAGTGATGTTAATTTTCATCATAAGAAGAAAGGAATGTTTAGGCCTCCTCAATCCGATGGTCGTGTGTCAGATGTACGTATTTCTTTCTCTCTTTTTATTTTTTTTTCATTATTTTAGCTTTCATTTCTAACATCTTTCTTTGTTTTGTTTAGGTTGGGCCTTCTTGTTCTTTTGATCTGGTGATTACGGGCGTTCACTCCTGTACGGACATGCTACTTGGAGGCAATATACCTACAAATGGGGAGATTGGGGATCCACCTGGTGCAGAGCTCGTTCAAAATCTGCACAATTTCCCAAGCTTGCCGTGTGTAGGTAGAGGCGTACAAGAGTCCATCATGCGTCCAACACCTTTGCCAGCTAGTTCGGGGATCTCTTTGAGAAGGCCAAACCTTAGAGGTACTGAGCAAGTCATCCATCGCATACATCTTGGTGCGACAATGGATATCAATAGCCATATAAAGAAGAGGATTTCTAAATGCCCGTTGGAAGACCTTACGTTGCTCAGTGAAGATTTGTCGAAGCTTGTTTCTGTGATTAATAGCCTTAACGTTGATTCTTCATCGTTGAAGATCAAGATTGCCGAACTTATGGTCGCCTCGACTGAGTATTCTTCCTTGCATGCTATTTCCTTAGAGAAGTTGAGTCCAGATGTTAGAGCTCATAAGCTAGCAACAATAAACTTGTCATTGGCTCAAGTCCAGTCTTCTCAGCAAGCTACTTCGGGAGATTATCAATTCACAAAGACTTCTTTAACTTCTGTCCAGGTGCGTCTAGATGCGTTGGTGCGAGTGCAAGAGCAGTTGGTTATCGAAGCATCACAACTTAAAAGTGTTCTCTCGGAGTAGGGAACTACAATTTCTCAATACCAGGAGGAGATTTCGCGCCTAGAACGAGAGAAAGGCATGACTATGGAGTTGCCCATCTTGTCTCCCACCAGGGTAGAGACTTTAAAAACTTTGGAAGGCTTGCTTGAAGATCACCTTCGTAGTTTTAGGGACATAGTTTTCAAGTAGTATCTTCTGTTTTTTTCTTGTAGTAAGGCTTTGGAGCCGACTTCTTCTTTTAAAGAAATAAAGTATTTACATTTTTTAAAGTTTTGATGGTGTGACTGTACTTGAAGTTTTGAAGTTTCAAGTTGCCTACGTACCCTCAGTTGGGGAGGGATCAAGTCATAACGTAGTTCAAATGAGCGATGAATTTAACAATGATTTTGATGATGATTTTGCCGTACACAGTTTATGCTCTTGCAGGGCAGGAGCTTTGGTTCATGCAGTTTAGGCTCGTGTGAACAAAGAGTAGGAGTTGTCGCTTTTTAGGGGTAGTAGCGCTTCAAGAATCTGCCATTGATAGGGCCAATCTTTAAGCTGTCTTCCACCATGATTAAGTAGGTGCCATTGGTGTAGACTTCTTGTATTACGTATGGTCGATCCCATTTTGACGTGAACTTGCTTTTTGTCTTATGAGTTGTGATGATAGGCCTACATGATGAAAGGACGAGATCTCCCATTTGAAAAGAACGAATGAGAACTTTCTTGTTGAAGGCCTTGGAGAGTCGTGCTTGATAACACTCTAAGTGTTACTGGGCTTCGAGTATTTTCTCATCTAGCACTTCCAGCTTTTGAAGGCGCAACTTTTCATTCTCTTCGTCAGTCAAGCCTTCTTGTATAGCCATCCTTAGGGAGGGGCTTTGACTTTCGAGCGGTAGAATAACTTCCACGCCATATACGAGAGAATAAGGTGTAGCTTGGGTAGGCGTTCTATATGTCATCCTGTATGCCCAAAGTGCTTCGCGTATTCTTTCATGCCAATCTTTCTTTGTTCTGCCGATTACCTTTTTCAGGAGGTTGCACAATGTCTTGTTGAATGCTTCTACGAGACCATTGGCCAGAGCATGATACATGGAGGATTTGTGCTACTTGAACTTGTATTTCTCGCAGAGCTCGTCCACGAGTCGGTTGGAGAACTGTTTTCCTTTGTCAGTGACAATGTAGCGAGGCACACCATATCGGTGGATGATATGTTCCTTGATGAAATGGACGACAATTTCCTTCTTGACTTCCTTCAGGGGTATGGCTTCAGCCCACTTGGAGAAGTAATCTGTTGTAGCTAGGATGTAAGCTACTCCTGCAGATGACTTTGGCGCAATTGGTCCTACGACGTCCAATCCCCATGTATCGAATGGCCATGAAGTAGATGTGAGGTGTAATGGTTCAGGCGGTTGATGTATGAAGTTGGTGTGAAATTGGCAGGCTTGGCACCATTTGGCGTGTTCTAGGCAGTCCTTTACCATGCTTGGCCAGTAGTAACCCATTATTTTGAGCTGGAAATGAAGCTTCGGTTCAGACTGATGCGCCCCACATATTCCTCAGTGTGCTTCTTCCATGGCTTGATTGGCTTCTTCCTCGCCTAGGCATCTCAGAAGTACTCATTCAAAAGATCGCTGGTAGAGTGTCATTTTGTAATAGTGGAAGCGATGTGCTCGTCGACGTACTTCAGAGCGGTGTTTTGGATCATCTTGAAGTATTCCATGCTCCACGTAGTTGATCAGAGGCTGTCTCCATTCTTCAACGTTGACCAGAAGTATTGAAATAACGTTTGTATCACTTAGTACCATTTTAGTGATAAGCGGGATTACCCATCTTTGGTAGACTGGCATGTTTACAGCTTTGTCTTCTCCTAATGTCATGCTCGAGGCTAGGTTGGCGAGAGCGTCTGCCATTTGATTCTCTTTTCTCGGCACGTGTTCTAGTGTTACGGCCTCAAACCTTTGTAGCAATTACGTTGCCAGCCGAAAGTATGGGACGAGATCATCTTTCCTCACCTCATATTCAGTCAAGAATTGATTGATTATGAGCTTGGAGTCGCCATATATCTCAAGGGCTGTGATTTCCATGTTGATTGCCATTTGGAGCCCGATGATCAGTGTTTGGTACTCAGCAACGTTGTTGGAGCATAATTCGCTTAGTTGGAATGAATAAGGTAGTATTTGCGTTTGTGGCGACATGAATACTTCTCCTGCCCCCACTCCGTCTGCTTGTGCAGATCCGTCGAAGAACATCATCCATGTTGGGAATATGTCGATGTAGAACATCTCCTCGTCAGGCAAGTCGTCTGAGATTTTCCAATCGGTTGGGATTTGATGGTTGGCAAGGAAGTTTACTAGCGCTTGTCCCTTGACGGCTTTAGTTGGGACGTAGATGATCTCGTATTGATTGAGAAGCAATGCCCATTTAGCTAGTCGCCCTGTGAAAATTGGCTTGGACATGACGTATTTGACTGGATCAGCTTTAGCAACCAAGTGGATGGTGTAAACATGCATGTAATGTCTGAGCTTCTGGATGGCAAACATCAAGGCAAGGCATATTTTTTTTTCTATTGGGGAGTAGTTCAACTCAGCGCCAGTGAGCATTCGACTGAGGTAGTAGAGCGCTCATTCTTTATGGGATTCGTTTTCCTGTGCTAAGAGTGCTCCAACTGAACTTTCCTGAGCAGCAATGTACAATATCAGCGGTTTCCCTGGTACAGGTGCCCCCAGGACAGGTGGACTTGATAAATACTTCTTTATGGTTTCAAAAGCATTGTTGCATGCTTTGTCCCATACGAACGGAACATCTTTCTTCATAAGTCGACTGAATGGTTGACAACACCCTGCAAGGTTGGAGATGAAGCATCTGATGAAGGCTAGCCGTCCTTGTAGACTTTTCAACTCGTGCAGGTTTCTTGGCTCGGGCATGCTTTGAATGGCCTTGATCTTTGATTGCTCCACTTTAATGCCACGATGCTTGACAATGAAGCCAAGGAACTTTCCAGATGTGACGCCAAATGCACACTTTAACGGGTTCATCTTGAGGTTGTATTTTCGTAACCTTTCGAACATTACTTGTAAATCCTTCAAGTGATCTGAACTTTTCTTTGTCTTGACCACCACATCGTTTACATAACATTCTACGTTCTTGTGTAGCATGTCATTGAAGATCTTCTGCATTGCGCATTGATATGTAGCTTCAACATTCTTCAGACCAAAGGGCATCACCTTGTAGCAGTAGATACCTTTTGGGGTGTGGAAGGCTGTTAGTTCCTCATCTTCAAGAGCCATATGAATTTGATTGTGGGATGAGCTCAGATCGATAGCGTTTTTGAGTTTGCTTTATTGGTCGCGTTCCAGGTTTGACTGCAAGACATTGCACATCAATGATAGGGTCGAGGTCGGGCATTTCCTTGTAGGTCCAAGCAAAGACGTCATTGTACTCTAATAGCAGCTGGTAATACTTCTCTATCTCGTCTGCACTTAGTAATGCACTCACGAAGATAGGCTTTGGTTCCTCACTTGTGCCTAAGTTGAGTTCTTTGAGATTGTCAACTGTGGCTTGCCCCTCATCTTCGAGTTGTGATGGTGCTGCAATGACATCTTCCTCGAGGATTTCATCTTTTTCACCTCCTTGGATTGTGATGTGGAAGACGTCTTGGGCCTCTTCTTTGGTGTTGACCTTTCGAGCTTGTTGGCATGAAGATTATCTAGTATGGATGATGGTGCGCCTTTTCACTTTCAGTGATCCAACTGTGTTAACCCCCAAAATTGCTTGACGCTTCATTCTTGAAGGAATGGAACTTCGAACGTCACCCTTTTTTGCCAGAAGATCGATCTTTTCTACTTCTGGTGTCGTCTTTCTCCTTCTGGAAGGCTCTTTGGCTTATTCAAGTCTTTCCATAACTGATTGTCGTGGAGGAAAGCTAGTAGTATTGCTTTGGTTTTTAGGTTTCAACAACCTTTTGAAAACAGAGCTTCGAGATGCTAGCGTGTTAAGCCTTTTGAAGACGGAAGTTCTGTTTTGATCGCCAATGAGTTTAGGTGCCGAAACTCTGGGCCTTGAACAATTCATTCTATTGAATACTGATGTTTGGGGGCAGGTTGAGGCTCCTCTTTATCTTGTATAACGCTCACGCTGATGTGTTGAGCGCTAGCATTTTTTACTTTGCTGAAGATCTTCACCGGTGCATTTGGTGTGAAGCCAAGTCCAGCTTTGTTGTTGTTGGCCCCGTAACCATGCTCCTCAAACTTCTTCTGATTTTTAGTGAGATCACGTTCGTTGTCTTTGACGATGTTCAAATCCTTCTTTCCTAAATTTGCAAAGGAGGTGAAGTTGTACCCAGCTTTTGACATGAGTTTGTAGGCGTTTGGATCAAAACCTTCTTCGGTCGTCTTGGTTGGGAGAAAACTTGGTTCTACCCCCTTTGGCAGGCCTTTTATGAAGCCTTGTAATGGTCTTACAACTTTTGTGTCGCCTAGCTGTGTCAGAGGGAAAACTGCATTCGTTTTGAGCAAGTTTACATTATCCATGTGCTGCTGTGCATCGGCTTTGCTTGCTGCAGTTTTAAATGGGGATTGACCATTCTTTCTTCTCAACGTCGGGATGTATCGGAAAACGGGTATATTTGGTCCATTTGAGGGCGTCCTACTCCCTCTGGTTGTTGCAGGTTTAGCAAGCTCATCGTCGTTTTTTTTTAAGATGGCATAGCTTATTCTTCTTGCTTCTTGGGCACGGCTTGCCACTCCTGCTTTTTAGGTGTTGCTTTGCCCATGGATTTGATCTCTTTTGGAAGAGTTTCAGGCGCCATGTCTTCATCCATGTAGAACTTGGCGTCTGCGAAATGTGATTCAGCTTCGGTGAATGGCTTGGTGTCGCCATAGATCACCTTCACTCATTCTCGGTAAAATTTTAAGCATTGGTGAAGGGTAGACGGTGGTACTCCATTTGCATGGATCCACGACCTTCCTAAGAGCAAACTGTAGGAAGTTCTTGCATCAATCACGTGGAATATTGTGCTTGACTTGAGTTCACCAATGTCCATCTCCACTCGGATCATGCCCATCACTCTTTGTCCTCCTTGGTTAAAACCTTGGATTAGTAGACGACTTAGGGATAGTTCATCCGCCTTGATGCCGATTGTGGTCATTGTTGACTTTGGCGTGATATTTATGGCTGATCCGCCATCCACAAACATGCGACTGACTTTGTGCTCCCTTACATACCCAGAGACGAAGAGAGGTCGGTTGTGAGACTTGGATCCTAGTAGCAAGTCTTCGTCGGTGAAGTGGATTGCATCATCGGTGATACAGCATATGGCATATTCATGTGGACGAAGTTTCAAGCCTTCGTTCTTGCTTTCTTGCACTTCATAGTCGTCGGAACTTGCCAAGACCACTGCCAGTGCTCTATCTTCTTTGGCAACCGGAGCGCTCCCTCGATGCTAAAGTGTGTTGGCAGACCTTCTTCAGTTGTAAGAGTCTTTTCCCCTTCAATGGTGACAACTTTGCCTTTTGAGGGTTCTTCTATTTCTACTTCGACCATGCGACATGCAGTGATAGTGCACTGTTGGAAGAAGTCCTCCGGGAAGTAATCGTGCAAGGAGACGGGAATACATGGCTCTTACTCCATAAGTTCCCCAGCATATGTTGGCTTAGCAACTCTTATGTTTCTTTTAGGCTTCCTATTGTTGCGGTGGCGGTGCTTTCTCGCTTGCTCCCCCTTTGGCTTTATAGCTTGTTGTCTTGGCTTCCTCGTCTTCTTATAGGTCACCAATGTCCACCCTTCTTCATTATCGATAGGTGCATCCTGGTCGTTTGCCCCCAATGATGGTTGTGCAGAAGGTGTCGTGTAGTTTGTGCATTGATAGGAATGGTCGGGCATTGCTTGAAGAGGCACGGGATCAAAGGATCCGAACACGATCGTGGTGGTGTGTGTTGCAGCTGTGTCTTCTAGGTCAAGCTCAATTCGCCCTTGCTGTGCCAACTTCATGATGAGTTCTTTAGGATGAAACACTTGCCCACATGATGACCCATGATATGATGGTACTTGCAGTACTTGGGATCGTTAACACGATTCATCTCTTCGGGGCGTTTGCATTCAGGCAACTCAATCACCTTCTTCTCCAGCAGGTCATCCAGCATTGCGTCTATGTCGGAGTCCGGAAAAGCGTATACGTTCTGGTCCAGTTCCCTCAAGGTTTTTTTGTACCTATCTTGGGTGTGGGAAGGCTCACTTCTTTTTATCTCCTTTCCTTTGTTATTGGAGGAAATTTTGACGGGTGCGGACGAGGTCTTGATAGGGGTGGTATTGGTGGTAAAAGCTTCATTGGTAAGCTTTTTCCCATGATTGTCTGCTCTTGAAGTAAACACCTTATCCCTTTTAAAATCGGTGATTGGCTCATTCTTTCCATGGTGGGCGATGCTTAGCTCCATGTTGTGGGCACGGGTGGCTAATTCTTCAAAAGTCCGTGGTTTGATAACTTGAAGGATGTATTGTAAACCCCATTGCATACCCTGGATGCACATCTCGATTGAAGAAATCTCAGAGGGCCTGTCCTTACAGTCGAGGCTTAGATTACGCCATCGGTTGATGTAGTCCATGACTGGTTCTTCCTTTCATTCCTTTCATTTCTTCACCGGAGGCTCCTCTTCTTTGCCAGCTCATCCCTTTAGTGGATCATCCTCTGGGTTGGGTTTCTCGCCGTCCTACGCCTCTAGTCAGTTGACTAGTGCTGCAATTTGCAAGTCTTTTTCTTCCACAGTTCGGGTTAGCCTTGCGATTGCTTCATTCATTTGAGCCAGCTGCTCATCGATTGAAGTTGCTCTAGTGGTCATGACTTGAATGGTTGAACTGCCGCTTGAATCGGCATCAGAGAGTATGGATTTAAAGTATTTCCTTGGGTTTTCCTCCCTTGGTGCCCTTAGTAAGGCTAAGGTGATCACAAGCTTGTGCCTTGGGTGCTCTTGTTCCTTTGGCAAGGTTGATGCAGAGGTGAAAGAGGTGGCAGAAGTAGCACTTGCCTTGCTTCGAGTTGTGATGCCCAAAGTGACACCACTTGCGACGGGGATGCTCTTGTTCTTTGCGTCGGTTGAGGGAACAGTTTGAGCCTTCCTTGATGCCATTAATTTTGGAAATGTGTTTGAATTTCTTGAACGGAGAAAGAGATGAGAGGTAGAGATGGTTCCACTGCACGTGGCAAATTTGTAAACATGAAAAATTCCTGAAACGAAAGAGACAAGAACAACGTGCACAAAATAATATTTATATTTGATGATTTTGGGTTACAATATCTTTCTAATTTGATCATCTGATTCGATATCCGTAACGTGTGTATTTTTGGATGTGCGGTTGATCCAAGGGCCGTTGAGGCTTGATCTTGGATGAACGGTTGAAAGTTTCTTCAAGGGTCGTCGGGGCTTGATCTTGAATGAACGGATCTTCAAGGGCTTTTGACCTTGATTTTGAAGAACGGTTGAGCGGATCTTCAAGGGCTTTTGGGCTTGATCTTGAAGAACAGTTGTTTGTTGATCTAAGGGCTGTCGGGGCTTGATCTTAGGATGAATGGATCTTCAAGGGCTTTTGGGCTTGATCTTGAAGGACGGTTGGATGTGTGGATTTGTCGAAGTTGTTGATCCAAAGGGCCGTTGGGGGCTTGATCTTAGGATGAACGGATGATGAACGATGAACACTTTCTTCAAGGGCCGTCGGGGCTTGATCTTAAATTGGTAGAAGTTCTTCAAGGGGCCGTTGGGGCTTGAGCTTGATGAACAGCGGATGAGCGGATCTTTAAGGGGCCGTTGGGGCTTGAGCTTGATGAACAGTTGATGAACGGATTTGTTAATGTTGTTAATCCAAAGGGGCCGTTAGGGCTTGATCCTTGAGGATGAACAGTTGATGAACGATGAACACTTTCTTCAAGGGGTCGTTGGGGCTTGGGCTTGAAGGCGGATTTGGCTAAGAACAAAGAGAGTTTTCTCGATCCTTCGGAATTTGCTTGAGAGCTTTAGAGTTTCAAAGCTTCAAGGTTTTGGTGTCATATCCAATTGGTCAAATGAAATGAATGAAATTGGCTTCTATTTATAGAATTTTCCAAGGCCTAATTTTGAATATAATATTCCAGATGAAATAAGTCATTTCGATGTCTACAGTAACATCTATAGTGAAACAGAGTCTATGGGATAAAGGATGATAACACCGGTAGCATTTCTATTGTGGAGCAAAGCCCAAAAACACAATTTCACCGCACAAAGGTTAAGCTTGGTACACTAATTCTTGTGAAGGTGAACATATGCTACACACCAAAAAATACGAGAGGTGAGATTGAGGGAAGAGGGCAAAGACACATGATTTGTTAACACCTAGAGGAGTGCTAAAATCAAGCATTTTGGAGAGCATTCTGTTAATCACGTAAACAACATATGTACCGCATCGGCCCAATAAGAATGCGGAGCAGCGACTTCAATGAGAAATAATGTAACATCTATAGTGAAACAGAGTCTTTGGGACGAAGGATGATAACAACATCTATAGTGAAACAGAGTCTTTGGGACGAAGGATGATAACACCGGCAACATTTCTATTGTGGAGCAAAGCCCAAAAAAACAATTTCACTGCACAAGGGTTAAGCTTGGTAGACTGATTCTTGTGAAGGTGAACATATGCTACACACCAAAAAATACGAGAGGTGAGATTGAGGGAAGAGGGCAAGGACACATGATTTGTTAACACATCTAGAGGAGTGCGAAAATCAAGCATTTTGGAGAGCATTTTGTTAATCACGTAAACAACATATGTAACTGCATCGGCCCAATAAGATTGCGGAGCAACGACTTCAATGAGAAATGTCCTATCTCAAGAATATGTCAATTTATCTGTTCTGCCACCCATTTCTATTGAGGTGTTGAGGAGAAGTGGTTTCCTGGATGCCTTGTTGTTGAAAAATTGAGACAAGTCATCATTAACATACTCACCCTTATTATCAAAGCAAAACACCTTAATTGGAAGTGAAAATCAAGTCCAAACGATATGATGAAAATTCTTGACAAGTACAGTAACATAGCTCTTGTGTTTCGCTGTATAGAGCCAAGTCATCCCAGTATAGTCATCCACATATAATAAAATCCTCAAATTTTGTTTAGAGTTGAAACGGGGGAGGGACCCCACACATCATAATGCACTAATTCAAAAGGAACGGTTTTTTTAGTGGAACTCAATGGATAAAAGGTTTGATAACTCTTTGTTAGAGTACATACATGACACTTTAGTTTAGAGTATGAAATACTAATAAATAATGGTAGACCCAACTTTTGTAAATAGCTAAATGAGGCATGCCCAAGTCTGTGATGTCTTAACCAAATCTTCTTACTTTTGTCACCATTCCCACTACACTACGTTGTTGATTCACTCTGTCGTAGTGGTTCCTCCTTGGAAGCAAGGATTGGCCTTTTAGATGCTTGAGGTCCTGTTGATCGATAAAAGGGACAATTAGATAAAGGAGAAAGGTAGCAGTTTGATATAGAAAAAAAAAAAAAAACTCACTTGATGATTGTTGCTTCTTTCTGCCTGCCTCAGGAACTGGAGCAGATGGGACTGCTGATTTAGGAGGAATAGTAACCCTTGCTCGCTGACTCTTTCGAGTGAGAATTGATCGTGTGGTTGCTGGAAGAGGTGCAGGATCAGGGTTTGAAGTTTTAGTCATGGTCGCTTTCATTCGCTTGGGGGCTTTAGTGATTGCCTTGGGCGTTCCTTCAGCTCCTGAGTCCCCAATAGATTCTGAGACGTCCGTCCCCTCCCCGGCTTCTCGTCTCTCAGCCTCTGCGGCAGCACCATGAAGAACTACAGCGTCAGCATAGTCATTATCTGATTCAATGGCTTCAGATTCAATATCCACTAGAGCTGCAGAATCAAGCAAAAGTAAGGGGAGATGGACATCAGAGGAGAAATGAAATCAGGTGGAAAGAGAAGTACCTATCAGAAGTAACCGGTTTTTTTCTTGAATCATCTCCTTCCAATTTGCAAGCTCGCCTGAGCCAGGATATGATTTAAGAAAAAGTTGGCTGAAGATGCAATCGTGATTTACTTTCAAATCTCCTCCATACTTTCTAGTCCATTTGTCCTCCCAGCAAGAAGAAAATAGCAAGGTACATTCAAAATTAAGAACAACGGAATTTTGGGCTGCTTGGCTCATTACATCCAGACTGCGTCGGGTGGCTCGAAATGTCATTTCAGGTGGAGTTTGTAAGCGGAATGAGGTGCCACAATGGACAGAGTCGAAGAATGGGACAGGTATGGCTTGCCTAAATCCTAACTGCCTGCTGCAGAAGTTAGGATGGTACACTTCTAAGCCTCGATCATATCTATTGCCCGGAATCCCCCAGGCCAAGTCTCTCGGTTGAATATAGCTAATAAATTTTTCCCTACAAAAGGGGGTAGCATCCTCACCAGGGGCATCTTGGAAGGCTTGGTCAGAGAACCAAGGATATCTCCTTAAGATTGATGCACCCCATTCCAAGTCTGATCGAGTCCTGCAGATTCTGAAAAAGTAAAAGAAGGCAAAGGTAGAATGGTCTACAGGGGAAGCTCCAGCCAGGATTCGGGCAGAAGCCACACCCTCTGGGAACTCCATATTGGCAGCCCGAAATTCTGGAAAATACCATTGCAGCTAGATTTGTATCATCCAGATTGGTCCATTCAAGTTGGTCTCAAATGGTTCGTCTTGAGTCATTTCAAAAAGAAGATGATAGAGATGGGAAAGAAGGAATGGACCTATGGCTACATCATCAAAATTGTGAATAACCTCTACCAAGGGGATCCATTCAACACTCACTCCTTTAGATTTGTTGGGGAAGATGTGCTTGTTGAGCCAGTATAAAAGAAAATACATATGCTCTTGATCTTTGTCAGCCCGAGGGGAGCCCGCCCCAAAATTCTCCTTCACAAAAGGAATGAATCCTTTAAAGGAGGTCCCATAACTCTTGAAAGTGGCGGAGTTATAGCTCAGAGGAAGGAAGAGGGTAGATGAACTCAAGCTCCCGGTGGTAGAAGACGGAACCCAGTCTTGAGTAACGTCCACTATCCTGCCCGATGGTCTTAACCCGAAGACCTGGGCCATATCGAGAATGGTGGGAGACATGGGACCCATACGGAAATCAAAAGTATTTCTGCCCGTATTCCAAAAGAGGAGGGCAGAAGTAACCAATTCAGGCTTAGAGATAACAGAAGTCTTCGAAATCATGATTAGTTCATAAATACCGTTACTCATCCATCTCTGCTTGAAGGAAGGCTCTAATTCGTCAACCCACTGGCCCAGGTAGGATCATTCATCAAGAGAAAGCCTCGACTATATGATGACCATTTGGAAGAGGAGATGCCCGAACTAGCCGAATAGGGATTTGGGGTAAACCAGTTCTCCTTAGGCATGTTGCTTTCCACTACTGAGGGGACACGAGAAATCCAAGCGGGGCCCAATGACTGTACTCTATGCGTCTCAAAGAATAGCTCAGAATGTAAACCTGCCCGCGGACGATGCAGCCCGTTGAGTAGACGGCGTAAAGTAGCAATTCCGTCACCGGACTTGTAAGATGGTGGGGTTTGGCTAGATCCTGAAGCCATTTGATTAAGGTCGAGAGAAAAACAAGGAAGATGATAAGAATGCAACCTTGTCGGGCAACAGAGAAGAATGGTGGGGAGAAGTAGGAAAGTTTTTAATCGCATAGGGATTTCTTTCTACGGAACACAGAAAATTGAGAAGTTCAATCGCGAGGTTTCGTGGGTTTAATAAGGAGTTTCTTTCAATTAATATTGGCACCTGGAATTCCAGGTGTAATATCAATTGAAAAGGGCATTGTTTGGGTTAAAACTGGACTTTGGGCTCAAGGATGGAGTCGGCCCAAAAGGAGGCCTGGAGGAATAGAAGATCAAGGCCCGGCCGAAACTTAGGAAGCAAGAAGGGGGCCTTTTCTGACTTGATACAATTCATAAGGGCCACTTGCTTACCTACCCAAGGACCAAGTGGTGTAGACTGACCAGACTGCATAGCCCATAAAGTACTTTATGGTGGCATTACATGTAATAAAGTTGATGAGTCATCACTCTCAAACTGTATTCGGGCAAAGCTGTTGCAACAGGAGGCTAAACCGAGTCGTTTATAAAAGGAGGAAGAGAAGACAGGAATAAGGACACTCAATCAAACAAACAAATGCAAGCCAAAACTCAGCTCAAAGCCAGATTTGCCTTCAAAACGAAGTTGTAGTCAGCCCAAGCCTTTATCCCATTCGGGACAAGCCTTTATCCCCAGTGGGATAATCTTTTCTTCCAACCTCTGTAATAGCTCTGCTACCTTGTTCGAACTTGTCGTAGTATGGATTCACCTTTTGTATCCCCTCTCCTCCTCTCTTCCTCTAAGCTTTCAAACCTTTGACAAAACTACAAAGATAGGGACCTGCAAGAAGATCAGCCTTAACTGATAAGGTTTAATCTTGCCCGACCGTCTTTGCGTTGGTTTTGTCTTTTCATTCTTTAAAAGCCTAGTAATATGTTGTATACTTCCAGTTATATGCAAGTTGTTTCTAGCAAAATCATGATGAAAAGGCTTCCTCAGTACTTGGATCCGATTTGAATACATCTTCAGTGTTCAAATCAGATCCAAGTCCTAAGCTCGTGGGCATGTAAATCTGATCAGTTTAAAAGTCCTTGGCCTCAAGGCATAAAAATGAACTTTATGTGGACTTAACCCATCCACGACAATCCTTGATAAACGAGAAGTCCAAAGTTACTTGGGGCACAAGTAATCGACCTACCTCTTGGTTTTGTTTCTATTATGTCATGATTATCATAGAACGCTTAAGTACGGAATGGATTATGATGGGAAGCCTCAAGGCTTACACCTAAGGCCCCACAAAGGCACCTATTTGGATTCACTTTTTGCTGCGGTCAAAACTGGTCGAGTACAAGAATGAACTCTAATGGGAAGCCTCAAGGCCTACACCTAAGGCCCCACAAAGGCACTCATTTGGGTTCGCTCTACTTCTCGGACTCGGGTAATCAGAAGTATAATAGTGATAAAACTCTTGCAACCATAAAGACCAAATACAATATGTTCAAGCACTGGTTTAGTTTGGCAGGAAGCCTCAAGGCCTACACCTAAGGCCCCATAAAGGCACTTGTTATATCTAACACGGTTTCTCGGTCATATGCGTATTCACAACTAAAACTTGACATCCATTCAACATCTGCCATACTGAAGATGGCAGTGGCACGCCTGAGCACCTTAAAAGTTAATCTTGATTGTGAGCCTCAAGGCCTATACCTAAGGCCCCACAAAGGCACCTTTCAAATTAACTCTGTCCTTCTCTTTCAGCCTTGCCCGACGAGCCTTGCCCGATCAAGGCTTGCCCGATGAGACTTGCCCGACTAAGCCTGATAAGAAAGCAGAAGCCCGACAGCAGCCCTCAACCGGCGCCGACCTCCCAGGGGAGCTGTGTGCTCGTTGGCCAGGAAGTCATCCCCGGTGGAAATTCCTGCGACGAACACATGTAAACTTACTTCCACCTGTAGTTTGTAGAAAGTTTGATTAACTTTTAGACTTCCACGTGTAAAGAAAGGCCACCTCCTGCTTAATATTGGTGTAGTAATTTGACTACCTCATCTAATCACTTTCCACCTAGCATGCTATTAACATGACAAATGTCTGTGCTGGCATGTTGGTTGATCCTATGTGGCAAACTTAGCCACTCAATTGCTGCCATGTGTCATTAATTCATTGGTCCAGCTGTAAATTCTATATTCATATGAACTTCGAAATGTATTTCAAAAATGCCACGAGCTCATAATAATTCCTACTATCTTCATATAATGACCTTTTCGATAAATAGTTTCCAAATAATTTTCTTCTTTGGTAATAAATTCTTGGGATCTCACACGGCTGTACGGCCTCGACCCCGTCTACAAGTTCTTAATAAAGAACGAAAAATGGTGTTTCCATTGCTCCTCTCTGCCTCATAAGTCAGGATAAGGTCCTTATGGAAAGTTGAACATTCGTCAACAATGAAATGATAATCCTCAAGATCTTCTGGGTGCCAACATGAGAGAGAACACGAGAGAGAACATGTCGAGCCGAAACTCTCACCCCCGGCCTGCCGGAAGCCATGGATTCCCAAAACCCCAAAAGGTCTTTGATAGGAGCATATTTATGCAAATTAGTTCGCTTGTTTCTTGGCATTTACTTAGTTTAATTTTAGTTATTTTAGTACTTTAAGCTATTTTCGTGTGTTTGTAGGTTCAAATAACAAAGTTAGCAACAAAGTGCTATTTGGAGCATTTTGGAGCATTTTTGGGCCAAGATTGGATATTGCAAGCATGGAGACATGAGGATGGATGTTTTTGAAGATTTGAAGGCTAGAAATCAGCATGTATGTGTGCAAGTGTGTTGACCTACAACTACAAACATCCATCCACTACACCCATTACATCCACTCATTACCAAACACTCACCCACTACACCCATTACATCCACTCATTACCAAACATTCACCCATGAGTGCCATGCATAAATCCGAACTATTTGATTGATAACTTATTTGTATTTGTTAATTAAGGGTCGACACTTAATTGCCATGCATAAATCTGTTGCTAGAATATAAGGAAGTTTCACATAATCGTTACAAACTTATATTCACATGTAGTGAAGGTCGCTTATAAACGATCGCGTTAAGTTCAATTCCTAGCATGAGTGACATGATGTCATAGTTGCAAGTGTTTTGTCAATGCTTATGATTTTCATTAAACGAAATAATCTTTTATTGTATCTCTATTATGATGTCATGTAGGGAACTTTAGAAGAATGTTTTGGGTTGTCGAATGATGCCATCCAATCCAATAAAACAAGGAAAATCTTAGAGTTAACTAGTGATGTCACGGTTAATTTGGAGCATTGTCGTTCATAATTTAATGAAGTAGTAACTGGAAATCGAGTTATTTGCATACATGTCATGTGTGGAGAAAAAGCCTCTAGCTATCCCATCTATCATCTTATTTCCCAAATTTGTTTTACAATTTGTTTAGTTTTTCATACTTGTTTGTTTGTTTCAACTTCGTCCAAAACTCAATCCCCCTTTACTTTAGTGTGTCTAATTAGTTAGAATCTGTTTTAATTTGTGTTTTTAAATGTTTTGATTCAAGTAAAAGCCAATTTTCGTCTAAAGTCATTCCTAGTGTCTAGTTTAAGTTTATTTAGTTGTTTTAAGCTGCTTTGAGTATTTTAAGTTTGCATTGAGTCTTGTGAGTCTTGTTAAGTATTTTTAAGTTTAGTTTTATGTTTTTGAGTCAGTTTAGAGGTTATTAGCAAGCCCTCCTAATCCCCGGTCCAGAACGATCCATACTTACATGTTTTACTACAATTGATAAAAGAGGGTTAAATTTGTGTGTTAAGATAATTTTCGCATCAAGTTTTTGGCGCCGTTGCCGGGGATTAGCAACTTTGCTAATCCCTTGTTATTTCTTTTTGTTTATTTTTGTGTCTTTTGTTTTTAGTTACTGACTTTGTTTCTGTTTGTGTTTTTTTTTTTGTTTTACTTTTGTTATTTGATTTAGTTTTGTTTCCTTGATTTCAGGTACTAGAGAAGTAAGACATGGATTTTCTTACCATTCAAGCTCAATTGGTGGAACTTACTTCTCAATTTTCACAATATGCCGAAAGGACCACAATGCAAAGTGTCCCTACATGTGATGTGTCCTATGGGCAAGGATATCCAACTCAGCAATATTCTCAATTCACTGCGAATGAAGATGCTTGGGGTTATCAAGGCCATAGCCAATCATGGGACAACATGTTTTCCACCGCTTACAATTCAGATTGGAGAGATTATTCAGATTACATAGAACCTCAACAATTCCAACAAGATGGATATTGGCAGCAAGAAGAGGAGTTCTATTCAAGACCTATGCAGCCATTACAACCTCACATACAATATGCTCAATCAAACTCAGGTTCGTCAATAGATTATGATCGAATTTTTTATGAAATAAATTCTTTGGTGCAGGGCTCACAAAATCAAACCAAGGAGGCTCAACAAGATGGATATTGGCAGCAATCTAAGGAGTTTTATTTAACACCTATGCAGCCACCACAGCTTCCCCTACAACAATTCCAATCAAATTTAAGTATGTCCACGGACAATGATCAAAATTTTCAATTACTAACCTCTTTAGTACAGGGCAGCAAAATCAAAATGAAACAATGCTCAATCAAGCTAAGGAGATGAGCGAATTGAAAAATCAACTTGGAGAGATTATGGAGTTCACGGCACAAATTCAAGAGCAAAGTGAACTCTCCAACTCAACTATTGAAAATTTGAAGGAAAATTTTGAAATCCATGATGCTATCACTTTGGGAAGTGCTATGTAGGTTGGAGGTGAACCCAAAACATCCAAACCAAGCCAAAACATGGATGAACAACTGCTGCTTGAAGAAGAGGAGAATAACAAGGCCACGGCAAGGGAAGAACCACCTTTGCCGCAACCCCATATGCCCTCTATACCGTCCACTACAACCAAGTGAAGGAATTTTTCTGAAAAACATGTTCATTTAAGCAACATCTATAGCATGCAATTAACAATTAAAAGGCAGAATCATGCTTGTATGCACTTAAAAACAAAATATTACCCATAAAATTCAAAGCCTAGTAGTTAGGTGAACCAAGACTCAACTCAAAACAAAGTGAGTTGAAAAATTTATACCTTTGTTGATTCCTCTTTGCATAAGCAAAGGATAATCACCCAAGAGATAGGGCCTTCATTCCTTGCTTCTTAGATCCATCGATTTCTTGGAGGAGGATGGTAGAAAAGATTCTCCAAGTTCCCAAATTTGAGAACCTCTAACTTTCCACACCAATGAGAGACTTTAAGAAGAATTGAGTGACCTTGGAGGATGAGAGATTGCTAGCTAATCTCCTCCAAGGGGGCCGGCCTCTTAGAGAGAAAAGGGAGAGATATGTTCTCTCCAATTCTCTAAAAGAAACCTTAATGAAGAAAAGGCTATAAAGTCATATTTATACCTTTGTTCATTGGAGTGGCAAACTTGTAATTAAGTCCAAAACCCACTCCTTTAACAAAATGGCCGGCCATAGGGTTTCATTGGGCTTTTAAGGCCTTTGTGAATTATTTGTCATTAAGTTGTCATACAACTTAAGTCCATGGGCTTGACGTTCGAAGCCCATTGGGCCTTGAGGCCCAAAACTAACCCGTGGTCTTTTAACGAACTTTATTCGTTTGATTAATTAACATATTAATTAATCCTTCCCATATATAATTAAACCATTTAATTATCCGTACTCATCTCCATTGTTTCTTCAATCTCTACCTTACACAGTGTGCAATCCATTAGGTTCCTTTTAGCGAGGCAGTGGGCGATTAGAACACTTTCAATTCGATTGTGAATTGAAACTTACTTTCAATTCTCCCTTTAGTGATTATACACGTCTAGGGCTTCCACAAACCATGAGTGACACCTAGCAGTATGTCATGGTTACCCAAGCTAATCAGAAGAGGTGGAGAACCTATTCAGTTTAGGATTACAATGCAATACGGTCTTTATCTAATACAATATTCTTGAGCACGTTGTTTGGTTTGATAGTTTATTCATGTCGACTATCCAATGTGATTCGTTTACTTATATGATTACCTTGAATGTGATTTGGAATGACTTCCTAAATCTCATTCATACTCTGGCCAGAGATTCTTAATCATATCATAGAGTATTTCCCCTCAAACGGTTTGAAGGTTAGAGATCCCTTATTGCGCATTCAGTTGCCTCCATGGCTAAGTGGCTTAACCCCAACTATGCTGTGGACACCCTATGACAGGGTGACTTTGACATAATCAAAGATTAAAGACCTAACCACAAGACAACTATGATGCCTCAGGTCAAAAGGTTACTTTGCATTATCCCAACTATAAGTTCTCATGTGACATGAGTATGAGAACTCATCGTTGATCGTGTTCAGTAGACTCATTTTCTATTGAGCACCTACATGCTTGTCTTAGTGTCAATCACACCAATGACTTGAGACCAGTCACTCTCACTAAGAGAAGACACAACATGTACTGATCATAACGGACTGTCAATGCCCAATTGGCAATCCTATGATCAGGAACGTTTAGGATATGTATACGAAAGAGAATGGTCTCATTAATCTAACTTGTTTAAATTACATTCTCCTAATTACATATTCCTTGGACTTATCGTTTAAGCATATAACATTTATATGAGACGGCTTAAAACAATAATCTTTGCCCTTGATATTAAACTAGATTACTTTAACATGTGAAATGTCCGTAAAGTATCATCATATGATTAGTTTTAGGGCACATTTCCAACACCAAGGTAAGCCTAAATACAATTTGTCCTGACCCTGTTTCACCAAATGTCCTTATTCCTTGCAGGATCATGCAATCTAAGGAAGAAAAGGGTGAGAAAGGCATCTTCGAATCCTTTCCAAAGAATCAAGAGCAAGAAGTGGATGGGGAATGTCTAGAATTCATCAAAGAAGATACACTTGAGACGAAAATTCCCAAAGAAGTTGGATTTTATGACACGGGAAAAGTCATAACTCTCAAAACACCAAATCTGGCCAAGTCCCATATCCCTAATGTGGTGTTCGTAATTGAGTTTGTGTTGGAACAAGCAAGTAAGCCATCTTCTCCAACTTCGATTTTATTATACACTAACTTGTTGATGTTGAGGATTCAGGCACCTACACTAGAATTTAAACCATTGCCGGATCACATCAAGTATCACCTTCCATTCAAGGATCAATTCCATGCTATGAGCCCTATCCATGTTTAGAAGGAAGTTTCGTCCGGCTGGAAGACGTTAAAGCAAGCGCTTCTTGGGAGGCAATCTATGTATTCAAAGAAGGAAGATTTTTGAATTGCTCTACGATTGGTTTTGCGTTCCTAAAAACTTTCCCTTTTTTGCAGTTTTATTTTGCCATGGTTGTCATTTTTATTTGTTGCTTGTTTAATTGTTTTTGGTGTGGGTTTATTTTTGAAACATTGACAAATATGCACGGTATTTTACATTCATATTCATAAAAAAAGGGAACATTAAGCAGAAAAATACAAGAGAGAGCCTTCACAAAGGTTGCTTAGGAGAAGTCTTAGTAGTCGGCGGAGCCTCAGAAGGAGGAGGCATCGAAGGTTGATCATTTAGAGCTTCATTACATAGTACAGCCCCAGAAGATGAAGGCAAATGTTGTTGAAACAAACCCACAAACCTCTGATGATCAAGTAAAATCTGACCATCAGATTCATGCATCTGGTCAATCTTCTTTTTCATGTTTGTAGCATAGTTATGTGCGAGCCTGTGTAACTATTTATTCTCATGCTTGAGCCTTCTAATCTCCTATTTGAGACTCATATTGGACACATAACTTGCACACTGCACACTGAGAGCCAGAGAATCCTTAACAGCCAACTCATCAGATCGTTTGGAAAGTAGTCTGTTATCTTTGGGAGTGACAAGGTTCTAGGCCACCACCGTAGCGGTCATATCATTTTTCATCACCGAATCCCCAACGGTAAGAGGACCAGTAGAGGATATGAAGGATGGGCACCATATGTTGTCTGGAGAAGGCATGTATGCCTCTTCACCAAGGTTCAAGTCAAAACGACTATCGGAAGGGCCGGACATTTTCAATGGTGTTGAAGAAAGAAGAGGTCGGACAAATCGAGATCTTAGAAGTGAAATGAAGGGAGTTTCTACAGGTGGAAATTCAAGTGTGCTTTGAAACGAACTGCGCGCCTCTATAAAAATCAGTACTCGACGGGATTTCAGAGATAAAAAAGGCGAGCTCAGCAATCGAAGAGGCGAGCTCAAAAATTGAAGAGGCTAATTCAAAAATCGAAAATACGCTAGCTTTCTCAAAAGTTGGGCCTGCTCAGAAACCACGGGCCAATCTTCTTTTCTAGATTTGTCCGCACTTGTCACATGCAACCTCTGCACTCGACGAAGCTCAGATGTCGAAGAGGCGAGGTCAGAACTCGAAGAGGGAAGCTTAGAAATTGGAGAGGCATTTGCTTTAACAAACATGTCAATGCCTGTCACATACACACTCAGCTTTGCGAAAATCACGGGTAGTTTGTCGAAGCGCCGATTCCAGATATCGAAGAGGCATCAACTTTATCCAGACGTGTCAGCATTTGTCACATACACACTCAGCCTTGTGGAAATTACGGGCAATCTGTCGAAGATTTCTGGTGAAGTAGAAAGCACGTGAAGTTTACTGTTCAATCATCCAACGGTTGCTGACAAGAGTGAAAGAATAGTATCGGTTATTATTTCCTATAAATGTCGACCTTTACCCTTCATAGCAAGGCAAACATGCATAACCTTCCGTCATCTCTGAGAATGCCTTCCTAACGAAACCTCTCGAGTCACTTAATGTTCCTTATTCCTTGGGGTACCTCTGCAAACAACTCATCCAAAGCAAAAGTATTTCATATCATGGAGGTTGAAAGCAAGAGTATCTCATATCATGCTTTCTCTCTGTCCTTCTCCTTGTCATTGTTTTAATTTGCGGGACAAGGAGAAAGAGAGCAATTAGCTAGCACTTGGTATCAATCTTCCGATCTGGAACTGACTGCCTGGAACCCTTTCTTGATTGCTTACCTAGCCCTGTTCTCGAGTACTCATCTTCAACATTTTATGCTTCATCTTCATCTACCACATCTGCCTGGGGAACAGATAAGGGAAGTGAAAATGATGCCTCGAAGCATGTGGAGACAATATGCTAATTCATCCTCAGCTAGGGACAAGGAGAAAGAAAGCAATAGGTGGGCACTTGGAAAGATTGAAGAAAGAAATAGACCATCACCTCTACCTCGTGCCTGCCTGCCGTGCAGAAGAAACAAGCAGAGAAGAATGCAGACTGCACAATCAAATCAACCCAGCAGAATGAGTTTGATTTGAAGCCAAGGAGCTATCGCTCAGAATTCCGAACTAGTTTGAGATCAAAGCTGTGGAAAGACAACAAGATCATCTATCTCCAAAACCAGATTTGCGTTCTTAAACTCTACTCTGTCAGGTTTTTACTTTGCCATACTTGTCATGTTTATTCGTTGTTTGTTTGATTGTTTGCTTGTGTTTGTGTAAGTTTATGCTTGTGTTTGTGTGAGTTTATGCTTGAAACATTGAGGACAATGTTCGATTTAAGTGTTGGGGGGGGTAACCAAGTTGTTTTGCATGAAATTCGTGGAAGTTTATCACCCATAACTTCTAGTGTTGTTCCTTGCTATTTTTAAGTGTTTTTATGCTGTTTTGAGTGTTTTAGTGTGTTTTGACATAAAAATCTGAAAATCTCATAAAATTTTGAAAAATTGTTTTGAAAAACCGAAAAAAGAGTTGTTTTTGTGTGTTTGTTTGTGTCTTAGGGTCCCTTCCAACACAATGATGAGGATTCGGTTTTTAATTACATGACTGTTAAAGAGAGTTATAAACATGGATGAAAAGTTGATTTACTCTTTGGTGTATGCTTGGTTGTGGTTATAATTTATGAATTCACATGCAATCATAAAGGAAAAATTAGTTTTTGTAACATGCTTGAAAGAATGAACTCAAATGAACGCTACAACCTTGTGAGACTTGAGCCTAAATGTTTATTTGGAGAGTTAATAATCTGTGCATCATTATTTTCTAAAGTTGTTGCATGATCTTATTATTCTTTGTTTGGTTGCTACTTAGAAGGCGTTTCATCATTTAGTTCCAAATGCTAGAACTCATGCCTATTTCATGCAAAGCATGCTATTGATTTGCATAACACATATTTAAGATGAAGTTGTGTAGTGACCACCAAAGCGAAATTGTCGTGCCCCTATTTCATTATGTGTTTAAGTTTAACCCCGTTGAGCCTTGTTAAGCCTATGTTCTTTGTTAACCCACACTATCCTTACCTAGCTTAGTGTTAGGACCATCCATACCCGTGTTCTTGAAGCATAATAAAGCATGACTTAAAATGAACTCCTTTTTTATCAATGTATTGCAGAAGGCAAGTGTGGGGAAGTGATTCTTGTGTGTGTGTGTGTACCAGAGTCCTTAATAAGGCACGAGTAGAGAAAAGAAAAGAAAAAGTATGAAAATAGCTCTAAAGTGTTGTTTGTTAAAAAATGGTCCAAAACATTGAATTCGGCCCTAAGTGTTGCATGAATCTTCCATTTGTATGTAAAAGGTGATTCTGCATTCTAAAGTGATTTCCAATTGTCTATTTCATTGCTTTACTTGCTATCGCTTTAAGAACGTTTGTTATCCCTATCCTTTCTTTGTTAGCCATTACCCCCAAGCCCTATTACAACCCTTGACTTCAATCTTGAGTGTTATGTGTTTCAATTTGTGGAGTTCGAAATTGGTATGAGCATATGGTGTCACTGGTTCTCGCATCTAAGCAGTAGCATTCCATTCATAAGATCATATCTGAACATGCTTAATAACTCCAGAAAATTGCTTTCTTTGTTATAACATATGTGAGTCCTAATCTTTCGTGTTTACATCAATCTTCTCACATATACTAGTGTAGGGTGTGTAGTCAAAAAATGTGTGTGAAAATAGAGAGTATCTTGTAAGGAATTGAGCAAACTCTCTAAGGCGTGTTACTACATTCAAAACATCGTTTTAATTGGTTAATTGTGAACGAGTAAGTGGTGACTGTGATGAAGTATGTGCACAAGTGTAAGGATGACAAAAATATGTGGGAATGATGATTTTTAACACATCATGTTTCATTAAAAATCCCTGAGGCAAATGTTCAAAGGTTAGATTGTGTTTTGTTTGTTTTGTTTCTTTTGTTTTGCTCGAGGACTAGTAAAAGCTGAGTGTGGAGGAATTTGATAGGAGCATATTTATGCAACTTAGTTAGCTTGTTTCTTGGCATTTACTTAGTTTAATTCTAGGTATTTTAGTACTTTAAGCTATTTTCGTATGTTTGTAGGTTCAAATAACAAAGTGTTATTAGGAGCATTTTGGAGCATTTTTGGGCCAAGATTGGATAATGCAAGCATGGAGACATGAGGATGGACATTTTTGAAGATTTGAAGGCTAGAAATCAGCATGTATGTGTGCAAGTGTGTTGACCTACAACTACAAACATTCATCCACTACACCCATTACATCCACTCATTACCAAACATCCATCCACTACACCCATTACATCCACTCATTACCAAACACTCACCCACTACACACATTACATCCACTCATTACCAAACACTCACCCATTACACCCATTACATCCACTCATTACCAAACATTCACCCACTACACCCATTACATCCACTTATTACCACAACATACACCACTACCAACTTAATTAGATGGTGATCCTCTCCCTAGCCTATAAATACATCCACCCTTCACCATAACAAGGGAGAAAAAATCCATCCAAAACACACACACATCATCTACACAATTCTCCACTCTTTGCCGCATTCAATACAACCTTCATCCAAACACATCCATTCATCTTTACATCCATTCCTCCATACAAACAAACCTTCAAACACTTACCAACACCTTGTGCCGTAGCAAAGGAAGGGAAGGAAAGTGCTTGGACGTGCTTGCTGTCCAACTTGGATCGTTGGAGCGTTTAGGTGTTTTCTTTCTTTTGTTTCCAATGTTTAAATTCGTTTTTCTTTTGTTTTGTTGTGAATATGAGTGGCTAAACCCCTATTGGCTAGGGGTGATTTCAAAGCCATGATTATGTGTGCAATATAATTTGATAAATTCTAGTTATGAACTCTTGAATCGTGAATGCAGTTGGCTTAACTATTTTATTGATAACTTATTTGTATTTGTTAATTAAGGGTCGACACTTAATTGCCATGCATAAATTCGTTGCTAGAATATAAGGAAGCTTCACATAATCGTTACAAACTTATATTCACATGTAGTGAAGGTCACTTATAAACGATCGCGTTAAGTTCAATTCCTAGCATGAGTGACATGATGTCATAGTTGCAAGTGCTTTGTCAATGCGTATGATTTTCATTAAACGTAATGATCTTTTATTGTATCTCTATTATGATGTCGTGTAGGGAACTTTAGAAGAATGTTTTGAGTTGTCGAATGATGTCATCCAATCCAATAAAACAAGGAAAATCTGAGAGTTAACTAGTGATGTCACGGTTAATTTGGAGCATTGTCATTCATAATTCAATGAAGTAGTAACTGGAAATCGAGTTATTTGCATACATGTCATGTGTGGAGAAAAAACCTCTAGCTATCCCATCCATCATCTTATTTCTCAAATTTGTTTTACAATTTGTTTAATTTTTCATATTTGTTTGTTAGTTTCAACTTCGTCCAAAACTCAATCCCCCTTTACTTTAATGTGTCTAATTAGTTAGAATATGTTTTAATTTGTGTTTTAAATGTTTTGATTCAAGTAAAAGTCAATTTTTGTCCAAAGTCATTCCTAGTGTCTAATTTAAGTTTATTTAGTTGTTTTAAGTTGTTTTGAGTATTTTAAGTTTGCTTTGAGTCTTGTGAGTCTTGTTAAGTATTTTTAAGTTTAGTTTTATGTTTTTGAGTCAGTTTAGAGGTTATTAGCAAGTCCTCCTAATCCCCGGTCCAGAACGATCCCTACTTACATTCTTTACTACAATTGATAAAAGAGGGTTAAATTTGTGTGTTAAGATAATTTTCGCATCAGTCTTCATCCCCAAGAATCCATACCACAACAATCCAATCCCTCGAAAGCCTAATCCCAACTCCACGCTCTCCACCTCACTCCGGCAATCGCTCTCCAAGCAGCAATCCAATCCCGAAACTTCCCTTGCTGATTCGGCACTATCGTCGGGGGATAGGGTTCGGATGGGGGAGAAAGGAGAGTGGGTGCCGAGCAGAGCTCAGGGTAGCAATTTCGTAAGTTACTTACCTCAGACGAGGCGGTGGCGGTTGGGCTGGGTGCCAACGAAGGTGGATTGGACACCGTGGAGTTGCAAAGAGTGGTGGATCTTCTTAATAGAGAGCTCTCTCGCTTGCTGAAGTTAAACCTGTTGGAAGTATGCGCACAAAGCCACTCATTTGATGTAATAGGTTTTTGGAATACTTAATGTATTAAACTTTTATAAGTTTAATGGAGGGCAAAGCTTATTGTTAATCACTATTTATTGTATCATGTGTTTAAGCAATAAGGGAATCCAAAGAATGTATTTGGTTTAAGAGATAAGTGATCTAAATGAGTTAGATTAACGAGACCTTTCTCTTATGTTCATTCCTAAAAAGTTCCTAGCCATAGGATTGCCAATTGGGCATTGACAATCCGCTAAGGTTAGTATGTGTTATGTTGACTCAAGCGTGAGTATGAACTAGTCTCAATCATTTGGTGTTGGACACTAAGACAAACACATAGGTGCTCGAAAGAGTAATCGAGTACACTGAACAACGATCAAAAGAGAGTTCGAACATACATGTCATGTATGAACTCTAAAGTTACAATATGCAAAGTAGTCCTTTGACCTGAGGCATCATAGATGTCTAATGGTTAGGTCCTTGATCTTTGATCATGTCAAACAACATTCCATCGGAGTGTCCAC
>VIEB01000704.1:113908-199909 GCA_006547085.1 Malus baccata | reverse complement strand
GGAGACTTAGAGACATCAAACTTTTGGTGTTTTTGGAGAACTAATCCTCAAATCCTCAAAGAAGCAAAGGAGCACTAAAAGGAGGAAAAACACAAGGAATATTCAAGGAGCTTGGAGGTGACTTGAAGGCCCTCCACTTGGGTGAATCCCTTGTGTAAACAAGGATGAGCTTCAAGGGTAAAGAAACTCTAAATCTTTACTTCTCTTTAATGTTGTTAAAGAGTTTATTGGTTCACCATATACTAGGCTTTGAAAGTCATGGGTTTTATGAATTGTTTTTGGATGCATGCCTACTTTAAAGTGTTAATAGCTTGCATGTGTATTCAAATGTTCATACTTGTTCTTAGCTAGGACAAAATTTTTCCTTCAAGTGGTATAAGAGCCTAGGCCTAGTTTATGGTGAATCCTTTTGGGTTTTGTGACTTTCATATTTTGTGATTTAAATGTTGTAAATGTTACAAGCTTTGTTCTTGCTTTTGAATATATAAATTTTGCTAGAAAATTTAGCATCTCAAATGTTGTAGATGTATTTCATTTAAGCATGAATATTGGAACTAAAATTTGGTGCCATGTGTTTTGGGAAATTCGGCCAAATCCAAAGGGTGATTTTTTGGTTCATGTTTGTCTTGTTAAAATGGTTTTAAAGTGACTTTTGGAACCCCTAAGTACCCTAAGATATTAGCCCTCTTTTGAGTGGTGAAAAATTGAGTTTTGGTGATTGAAAACATTCATGAAGCTATTATGAGTTTTCATGGTGTTCTTCAATGTTCTTGAAGTTCTTGCCAAGAACAAAAGGGTTTTGAAGTTTTGATTCAAAAGTTTTATGTTTTTCATAAAGTTTTGGTTTAATTTTGATGGGTGAAAGTTATTGGTGAAGCATTAATTTTGGCTTTAATGTTTGTCTAAACTCATTAATGTTTTACAAAACATTTTCTTACAAACCATCAATTTCACCTTTACATCACCCACCAAAATCCACTTGCATATTGCACATGCATGCACAACTTGCACTAAAACCCTTTCACACTCATTCACACCTCCTTGGCCGGCCACCTTAACAAGTGGGGTACTTTTGGGGCCTTTTGTGCAATTACATAAAGTTGTGATACTTTTGTGTATTTGCATTTTGGCCCAAAAGTTTACGTTTTTACGTTAAGGCCTAAAAACTCTAAAGGACAAATTGTTGTGATCCTTTAATGATGTTTTTACATTAATAAAATTTTGGGATCTAGTTGTAATTACATGAAGTTGTGGACTATTGTGTTTTTTACAAAGTGACCCCAAAAGTTTTTGTATTTGCATTATGGCCCAATTGTTGGGGTCATAGTTTCCCTTTGGCCCAAATAAAATGAGAACAAAATTGTTTTGTCTCTTTAATGAGAATTGGATTTTCATTTCATTTAGTTCCATTTAAATCAATTCTATGGATCCAAAAATCAATTGTTTAAGTTGCTTTCTTAGTTAATGTGATTGATTAAGAAAAAGGTGATTATGAACCAAAGGCCTCGATAATTGAGCTATGTGATTGGCCGCTTTACATTATGAATGTTTGGGTATGGTAGTGTAGATTTGAATGTAATTTGATTAATTCAATTTGTTGTAAATGGACATAAGTCCATCATTTGTGTTGTAAAAGGGCATAAGCCCTTATTATTATTTCATGTATTCCTTTTGTTTATATGTATGCAAAATGGAATAGTTGGGTCCAACGCCCAATAGGAAATAACGATTTAATTAGATTAACCGCGTAACTAAAATCAACAATTATCTACCTTAAACCCAAGGTCCAACACAAGGCTCGTGTTGGATCAAATCAATCGGTTCATAATCATCCTAAAACCTAATATGACTGTATAGTCCATATGAGGATGCAATGCATTCGTTAGTAGTTCCATATAGTCTCGCTTGTTTCAACGAAACAGTGGGAGTATTATATGCTACTAATTCATATTAACTTGGACCAATGGTTGTGATAGGCCCAAGTTCTTTTAATATGATTAAAATGTTTTGATGTAGCCCAAAACTACTCCCTCAAAACAAATATTAAGTTGATAAGCGAGAGATGTTTTGAACAGGTCTTCGTAGGCCTTCCACCGTGGTGGGCTTCAATCGTTTGTGACTCATACAATGTATTCGTCCAGTTCTGGGGTATGCGAAGTATGTGCTTACATTCAGGAGAAGCCCATAAACATATGATGAAGTGAAAAGTAGGCAACGAGTATGGCCAATATGATATTCTTCTGAGGCCATTCTTGAACCCCTACTTGAACTAGCATGGTAGGAACGACTTAACTAAGTGCAATGGTGCCAACATGATATAATTCTGAGGCAACATTCTCTAGAGGCCAAACGGATGGGTAATTACAAAAGGTTGTAAATGAATAATGCGTTATTCTCTCATCATTATGTTAGACCCAATCAAATAGTTTTAAAACAAACAATCTAATACGATTTCTGTTATGTTATGTAGTTAACGACATGCCTAAAATTATACCCACCATTATACTTGACAAAATGGGCCTTAGGGGCCAACGTTTCCTTGCTTGGTATCGCCACATTGAGAATGTCTCAAAGGTGAAAGACATATTGTATGTGCTTAAGCAATCCCCTCCTCATGCACCTCCTACGAAACTAGCTTCAAATGAGTGTCAAAATTATATTAGACACTATGAGGATGATTTACAAGCCAAATGCTTACTCCTTACTTCACTTAGTGAGGAGCTTATGAAGCTACATAAGCACATGGATACTTCTTGTGCCATGGTTGAAAGTTTGCATAAGATGCATGACATTGAGACTAGTAATGTACGATTCTCAAATGTTTGTAGTCTAATGAATGCCAAAATGGAAAAGGGGACATCGGTCCATAAACATGGACAAAAGATGGAAAAGATATAGATCTTCAAAGTTTAGGAACTTCCATCGATGGGAAAATGGCCCAAGACTTTTTCCTTGCATCTCTCTCGGATGATTTCACTAAGTTTATTGTAAACTATAAAGTGAATAGATTCGATCATTCTTTAAATGAGATGATTGACATGTGCTGTAAATTTGAAAAACGTTTCAAAATGGACAGTGGGAGTGAGAATGCAAACACAAGGAAAATGTTGCATAGGAAGAAGGCAAAGAAATCCAAAGGAACATGCTTTCATTGTGGAAAGGATGAACGTTGGAAGAAGAAATACAGGGTGCGCATTGCGAGCCTTATGACACAAACTTTTGAAGAGACTATTTCTGTCATAGAGAGTGCTTTTACAGTGAGCTCCAATTCCTGGATATTTGATTCAGGCGCTAGTCAACATATCTGTAATATGATGCAGGGACTAGTGGGGAGCAAGTCACTGCGCAATGGGGAGATGATTGTGCGAGTTGGGAACGACACTAAAATCTCTGCAAAAGCAATAGGCACCTACATGCTTAACCAACCCTCTGGGGAAGTCCTGGAACTTAAAAATTGTTTATATTTTCCTTCATGTATAAAGAATTTGATTTCCATCTCTAAGCTTTTAAGAGATGGGCACTCAGTATTGTTTGACAAAATGAGTTGCACTTTATACTTGAACGGTCGTATTATCTCTCATGGAAATCTGATAGAGGGACTTTTTCACCTAGAGACGAATAGTGGGATGCACTGTATTGAAAGCGGGAATACCTCAAAACCCAAAAGGGCTAAAGAAGAAGTTAACCAAGAAAATATGTGGCATCTTAAACTTGGACATGTGAACCTTGATAAGATTCGCAAGATGTCGAAAGACGGATATATCCGCCCATTAGGTAATGACCAGATGGGTACTTGTGAATGTTGCTTGAAAGGGAAGATGACCAAATCTCCATTTACTGGAAAAGGAGAGCGTGCCGCTGAAATTCTAGGGTTAATCCACACTGACGTATGTGGACCTATGTCTACTACGTCGAGAGGAGGCTTCTCCTACTATATCACATTCACCGACGATCACTCTCGGTTTGGCTATGTGTATCTTATGAAGTACAAGTCAAAATCCTTTGAAAGGTTCAAAGAATTCAAGAATGAAGTTGAGAAGCAAACTGGGAAACAAATAAAGACCCTAAGATTAGATCGAGGGGGTGAATATCTGAGTAACGAGTTCCTAGATTATCTCAAAGAGTGTGGAATAGTATCACAGTGGACTCCACCAAGAACTCCTCAGCATAACGGAGTTTCTGAACGGAGAAATCGAACCTTGATGAACATGGTTCGTTCTATGATGAGTTCTGCCAATCTACTAGTAACATTCTGGGGATACGCTCTATATACAGCAGCTTACTTGCTTAATAAAGTACCTTCCAAGTCAGTTTCACAAACGCCATATGAGATATGGCATGGCAAAAGCACAAATCTTAATCATATTAGGATTTGGGGTTGTCTGGCTTACGTTAAAAGGCTTGAAGCTGACAAGCTTGAAGCAAGATCTGTTAAGTGCTACTTTGTGGGGTATTCCAAACAGACTTTGGGATACGAATTCTATAACCCTGACGACAAGAAAGTCTTTGTCGCCAGAACTGCTATGTTCCTTGAGGACGAATTCGTTCTCAATGGAAGTAGCGAGAAAACGATAGAATTGAAGGAAATTAATGAGTTTAATGATGAACCACAAACAAGCACTCAACAAGTTGACAACCCTGTTCCTGAACCACTAGCTCCACGTAGATCTGAACGGGTTAGTAAGCCACCTAAGAGGTATGGCTTAAACAATAACTTTGATGAATTGTACCTTCTAGGTGACAATGAAACAAAGGAGAACCCTAGAGACTACACTGAAGCAATGTCCAACATTGATTCAAAGAGATGGCAAGAAGCCATGAAATCCGAGATGGATTCCATGTATCAAAATCAGGTCTGGACTCTTGTAGACCCTCCAGAAGGTATTGTACCTGTTGGAAACAAATGGGTCTTCAAGAGGAAGATAGGCGTTGATGGGAACGTGGAGACTTATAAGGCTAGACTTATAGCCAAGGGTTACAGGCAAAGAGAAGGGATTGACTATGAAGAAACTTTCTCTCCTGTAGCCATGATTAAGTCAATTCGGATTTTGCTTGCTATAGCTACGTACCATGATTATGAAATCTGGCAAATGGACGTGAAGGCGGCCTTTCTGAACGACTACCTAAAGGAAGAGCTCTATATGACTCAACCCGAAGGTTTCGTGTCCAAGTCTGAAAAGACTAAGGTATGCAAGCTTCAAAGGTCCATTTATAGAGTTAAGCAAGCCTCCAGGAGCTGGAACATTCGTTTCGACACTGAAATCAAAACGTTTGGTTTTACTCAAAACGAAGACGACAATTGTGTTTATCAAAAAGTCGTTGGGGAAGCAGTTGTATTCCTAGTGTTATATGTAGATGACATATTACTATTCGGGAATGACACTACAATACTTTCTTCTGTAAAAGTGTGGTTGACTAAAACCTTCCACATGAAAGATTTAGGAGATGCATCTTATGTACTTGGGATAAAGTTCTATCATGATAGATCCAGAAAATTAATTGGATTATCCCAATCTATGTACATTGATAAGGTGCTAAATAGGTTCCAGATGGAACAATCTAAGAAAGGTTTTCTTCCTGTTAGACATGGAATTCACCTTTCTAAGTCCATGGAACCTAAAACTCCTGAAGAGATACGGCAAATGAGTTATATTCCTTATGCTTCCGCCATAGGAAGTCTCATGTATGCCATGATATGCACAAGGCCAGATATTGGATATGCTGTGAGCATTACTAGTCGATATCAATCTAACCCAGGATCAGAACACTGGGTAGCTGTCAAGATGGTCCTTAAGTACTTAAGAAGAACTAAGGACATGTTCCTCGTGTATGGAGGAGAGGCAGAGTTACAAGTGGAAGGCTATACAGACGCAGATTTCCAATCTGACGTCGATGATAGAAGTTCCAACTCCGGATATGTATTCACTCTGAATGGTGGGGCTGTCAGTTGGAAGAGCAAGAAACAAAGTGTAATTGCTGACTCCACAACAGAGGCTGAATATGTCGCTATAGCTGAAGCCGGCAAAGAAACGTTTTGGATGAAGAAGTTTATCACTGAACTTGGAATGTTTCCAACCATTACATCACCAGTAACTTTGTACTGTGATAATAGTGGGGCGATAGCTCAAGCCAAGGAACCCAGGGCACATCAAAAGAACAAGCATTTTGACACACGCTTTAATATCATTAGAAGATATGCTGCTAAAGGGAAAGTCAACATTCTCAAAGTTGCTTCAGCCGATAACGTAGCAGATCCACTGACAAAGCCAATTTCTCAAATCCAACTTGACCGTCATATGGAAAATATGGGTATTAGATACATGGGAGGATGGCTTTGAGTGCAAGTGGGAGATTGTTGGAAGTATGCCCACAAAGCCACTCATTTGATGTAATAGCTTTTTGGAATACTTAATGTATTAAACTTTTATATGTTTAATGGAGGGCAAAACTTATTGTTAATCACTATTTATTGTATCATGTGTTTAAGCAATAAGGGAATCCAAGGAATGTATTTGGTCTAAGAGATAAGTGATCTAAATGAGTTAGATTAACGAGACCTTTCTCTTATGTTCATTCCTAAAAAGTTCCTAGCCATAGGATTGCCAATTGGGCATTGACAATCCGCTAAGGTTAGTATGTGTTATGTTGACTCAAGCGTGAGGATGAACTAGTCTCAAGTCATTTGGTGTTGGACACTAAGACAAACACATAGGTGCTCGAAAGAGTAATCGAGTACACTGAACTACGATCAAAAGAGAGTTCGAACATACATGTCATGTATGAACTCTAAAGTTACAATATGCAAAGTAGTCCTTTGACCTGAGGCATCATAGATGTCTAATGGTTAGGTTCTTGATCTTTAATCATGTCAACGGCATTCCCTCGGAGTGTCCACGGCATTGTTGGGGTCAAGCTATCTAGTCATGTAGGCATATGAATGCACAACAAGGGATCTCTAACCTTCCATGGTGGAAGGAGAATACTCTAAGATATGATTCTAAAGTCTTTGGCCAAAGCAAATGAATATGACTTAGGAAGTTTGTTCCAAATCATATTCAAGGGAATCATATAGGAAAGTATCACATGCGATAGTAGACATGAAACAAACTATCACTTAAACAATGTGATTACGAGTATTGTATTAGAGAATGACCGTATTGCATTGTAGTTGTAACTGGATAGGTTCTCCAACAAATTCTACTTAGCTTGGGTAACCATGACATACTACTAGGTGTCACTCATGGTTTTTGGAAGCCCTAATGATTAGCAAACACTAATCATCGAAGGGAGAATTGAAATGTGGTTTCAATTCACAATCGATCGTTAAGAGTAACATCGCCCACTGCCTCGCTAATTGGAACCTAATGGATCGTACACCGAGTAAGAATGCCAATTGGGCATTGACAATCCGCTAAGGTTAGTATGTGTTATGTTGACTCAAGCGTGAGTATGAACTAGTCTCAAGTCATTTGGTGTTGGACACTAAGACAAACACATAGGTGCTCGAAAGAGTAATCGAGTACACTGAACTACGATCAAAAGAGAGTTCGAACATACATGTCATGTATGAACTCTAAAGTTACAATATGCAAAGTAGTCCTTTGACCTGAGGCATCATAGATGTCTAATGGTTAGGTTCTTGATCTTTAATCATGTCAACGGCATTCCCTCGGAGTGTCCACGGCATTGTTGGGGTCAAGCTATCTGGTCATGTAGGCCTATGAATCCAGAAGGCCCATTATGTTTAAGTTGTATGACAACTAAAACAAAATGGGCAATTAGCCCAATAACAAAGGTAAGGCCGGCCATAAGGGTGAGGGTAGCAAACTTGGATTAATTACAAGTTTGCCACTCACTTGTAATGAAGTATAAATTCAACTTTATAGCTTTGTTTTCAATTAGGGTTTTCTTGTTGAAATTGGGTGAAACATTTTCTCTCCTTTTTCTCCAAGAGGCCGGCCACTAAGGGGAAAGACATCTAGCAATCTCTTCTTCCCTAAGTCATCCATATCATCTTCACAAGATACATCCTTGGTGAAGAGACTTAGAGACATCAAATTTTTGTTGTTTTGGAGAACAAATCTTCATTTCCTCAAATCTTCAAATGAGCACTAAAGGGAGGATAACACAAGGTGGATTCAAGGAGCTTGGAGGTGACTTGAAGGCCCTCTACTTAGGTGAATCCCTTGTGTAAACAAGGATGAGCTTCATGGGTAAAGAAACTCTATATCTTTACTTCTCTTTAATGTTGTTAAAGAGTTTATTGGTGCACCATATACTAGGCTTTGAAAGTCATGGGTTTTATGAATTGTTTTTGGATGCATGCCTACTTTAAAGTGTTAATAGCTTGCATGTGTATTCAAATGTTCGTACTTGTTCTTAGCTAGGACAAATTTTTTCCTTCAAAACCCAAAGGAGTTTTGGGGACAAGTGGCTAGTGATGCATCGTTGCATGAATTTCTGGATAGCTTCCTACAGTTTAGGAGCAGGTGGTATGATTTCTCTCATCGCGGCACCAGGGAATTGGTGGCGGGGGTCATTGTTGGGGAGTTCGAATTGAGCCAGCGTGTTTTTATAGTGTTATATTGAATATCTTCTAATAGGGATCCTGGTGCTCGTCTTGCTGATATTTTCAATCCAAAAGATCATGAAGTTCTTTTGCAGCAAAAGAAGTTGCTAGACTTGCCTACGTTGTTCAGACTGGGGTAAAGATTGTTGTTGCTTATAGTGGAGCTTCAATTTCTTAGCAGGAAAGGTGTCGTCTCCGACAACAATCCATCGGAGAAGATAAACACTCCATCTTCTACAAATTATTTCTGTTTATTTAATATCTCATTATTATTGTATAATATTTATTACATGATTGCTGACACTTCACAAAAGCTTTCACTATTGCTAATGGAATAATAAAATTGAAAGGTTGGAATCAATCATGATATTGGGAAAAAGAAAATAATAAAAACACAAAAGAGTTGTAAAGTGGAGCTTACCTCCAGGATTGGGTATCTCTACTTAAAGTGAATACATCCCAACTTTTGCTTTAAACCTTCCCCACAAACAGCTTGATGATATCTTTACTTTTTCTTTTTTTTTTTATTTTATTTGCTGAAGGTGGATGTGAGTTGGCAGTTGAAAATATACAGGCTAGTCTGCACGATGTCCTTATATCACACACACTAGGAACAACATTACAGGCTACATACTAGTTGTTCACGCGCTGCTTAATTATGTTATAATATCATTAGTCTTTGTATCTTATTAATGGTTTATCACGTGACTATTTCCCATAACATGTGACAAGTCTGACCAAATTGGATATCAACAACTTGAATAAAAATATAATAATATATATATATATATATATATTATTCATCACCTAATGACACATATTTAACCCAAGTACATATGCAATATTTATTCATGGCCTAGAATATTGTGACTGCCTTTAAACTATATCACTTATACAACATGTACTTTATCAAACAACTGAATAAATCATTTATTCATGATTATATATATATACACACACATTTAGGCAATACCTAATATATTGTTGGTTTATGCAACATGTCATTTATCACACAACAGAATAAATCATTTATTCACAGAAGGCACACAGTGCAATATTTTGCAACTTTGTCAATTTGATTTATTCATTATATGATCGTACTTAAACTGTCATTTATTGTTAGGAATTATTGAGCAACTAGATTCACTGATCAACATTGTTGCTGATTAAATAAGTCTACCAACTTATAGACTGATGAGCCACGTGCTCATGGCGATCTCTTGTCTGGCCGGACACCCACTTGCTTATCACCAACTAGGTGATCAAAAGTACGTCCAGTACTCTAAAATTATTCAGCAACCTGCTGCTATTATCACCAACCAGGTGATCAAAAGTACGTCCAGTATTCCAAAATTATTCGGCAGCCTGCCGCTATTATCACCAACTAGGGGATCAAAAGTACGCCCAGTACTCCAAAATTATCCATGAGCATCACTCATGTCAATCATACATAAACATTCATAAGCATCACTCATGTTAATCATACATAAACATTCATAAACATTTATGAGCATCACTCATGTCAACATTCATGAGCATCACTCATGTTAACATCCATGAGCATCACTCATGTCAATCAGCATAAACATTCATGAGCATCACTCATGTCAATCTGCTTTGGAAGCTTCATTTACAGAGCTCCAACTTCGAAAGCTTCATTTTTAGTGATCCAACTTCAAAAGCTTCATTTACAAAGCTCCGACTTCAAAAGCTTCATTTACAAAGCTCCGATTTCAAAAGCTTCATTTACAAAAGCTATAGCTTCAAAGCTTCACCTACAAAGCTTCAGTGCATGGTATACAAAGACCACCTCTGAACAACCACCACTTCGGCCTATACATGGATTGAATTTCACGTTTCCAGCCAAGACTTTCTTGACTAAAGACTTAAGGGACTACTATTGGTACCACACATATTGGGCCTCAGACCTTGACACATTAGACCTCAACATTTGGCCTCATTACCCAGCCCATAATTATGTAAAATGAGGAGCCTCTTATTCTATAAAAGGGGACTTTTCCCCCTTCACAAATAGGACTCAGTGAACCCAACCGAAGGCAATACCCTCACAAACACAACAACACTCTCTTCCTCAGGGGGACTCCCCTTGAGCTTGTAATCCATATATACAGTTACAGAGAAATACAATCAACATCAGTGTGGACGTAACCCAAACATTGGGGTGAACCACAATATATCCTATATTCTTTACTTTCTTGCATATTCACGGTCATATTTACGTTGTTCCAAGACCCCTCCGGTTTTATGCATCAACACACTCATCTATTTGCCATTTGGTGAGAGGCCAAGTGATTGAAGAAGTATGGGGGAGATATTTTGGAGGCCCATAATCGTTTCTTCGGCCAACTCTTATTCAAATCCTACCCTAAAAAGGATGAGCTCAAAAATTGGAAGGAGATGGTCAACGAAAAGAACTAGCTTCTTCTTATAGGTATATTTTAGTGTCTTATCTTTTTTATCTTAATTTTCTTTATGCTGTCTTTCTATCTTGTCACTCATTAATTTTTATTCTGGTTTTACAGCCTAAGGCAACACTGAAGAGGTGGACGTCGGGCCAGAAGAGGAAGCTGCAAATGCACTCGTCATCCAAGAGGCTGTAAGATAAGAAATAGGGTCCAACCAGGCTGTCGGAGATACTGGGGACATCTTTGAGCTTTTTGGAGGTTCAGAGGCTGAGGGTGGACCTGAAGTAGAGACTTGGGCACCTTGACGAACAAGGGCGACTGTGGTAGAATCATCAGAGTTTGAGCCCGATGAGCGGCCTTAGTCTTGCCTCGCTCTGCCTGGCCTGAGAGCAACTCCCACAAGGAAGAGGACCAGAGCTCAAACTTCCAAGGCCTCCAAATCCTCCACTGCCCCTCCAACTAAAGTAGGCAGGAAGAAACAAAAATCCTTTAGTAAGTGATCTCAGCTTTAATCTTCTTTTCTTAGTTGCAGTTTCAATTTATCTTGGGGCATAAACTAACACCTCATTCTTTCTTGTAACTAGGGCATCTAGCAACTAAGAAACCTGCCCCCATTCCCAAAGAGGGGTAGTCAGGTGCCGAAGTCCAGCCAGAGGATAAGGCAATCCTTGATACCATTCTCGAGGGGTTTAAGGTATAATTCCCCTTCTCTAAGCCTTTAGCCATTCTTGAAATTCACTTTCTTCATTACTTGCACGACTCTTTATTTGTCTTCTTGAAATAAGTCACTAGAGGTAAAGGGATGACCCAACTCAAGGCCTTATCTCTTTCAGCCCGAGTAGCGCAACTTTCTCCTCCTCAGGCCAAGCCTTCAAAGGTATAATTCTTCCCCATTCTTGGTTAAGTAGTGAATTCTCATGTTTCGAGGCTAACATTCATTTTCCTTTTCTTGTAGTAAAAGGCTAGAGCATCTATCCCTTCAATCAGACAAAGTTCAATCCTTACATCTTATACTCTCCTTCCTTCGATGATGGTGACTCCCACCTCCCAGTTCAATCCAAGGACTGGGGAGATGTTGCACTACATAGAAGATGACAATGCTCTAGTAACACTTTTCTTCTCAATCTCTTCCTTTCATCTTTCTTTCGAGTTTCTTTACTAACATAGAACTTGTGTATTGCTTGTTCCAGTCTTCTCCATTACATGAAGCCACTCGCCAGCCACTAACTACCTTTGGGGAGCTTATAGTCCCTGAGATCCCCGTGGCCTCAGAGGCAATTGGCCTCAAGGTGCCGCTTGCTTTTTTTCTCGGGCTAGCTCAGCTGCATCCTCTAAGGCAACTACAACCACGAAGGCTCTCCCAAAAATCTTAGGGTCCTCACAGGTATATAAGTGTTTTACCTTTGTCTTTTCCTTATATGAATTGACTTGCTAACACTTATCTTTTCTTTTGGTGTAACAGGCTTATGGTAAGCATTCGGACAACTTTCATCCCCATTCAGCAAGCAAGTTTGACCTTCCTTAACCATCAAAGACAATAACACCACCTCACCTCTTCCTAAAGCTCCAAGCTCGACTTAGGTATACCAATTTTTCTTATTTGGTTTTCTTTAATTTCAATTGCAACCATCCTCCTAACTCACTTTTTCTTAGTTTAATATGCTTCTGGTGATGGTTCGGGCAAGCCTCCCTAGCCTTTAGTGTGTAAAGTGGTTCTCCCTAGGCTTCCCAAGGTTTATGAGGTCATGGGGATCCCTATCCCTCAGTCGAAGAAGACTGCTGGTACTGCCCCCACTTTTGCTTTTGAGTTTCTTTTTTCTATGCCCGCTAAAGCTATCTCTACTGCTACTACTTCCAGGGGAGCTGGAGTGGTGCCCCCACCTTTCGCATCCATTCCAGTCATAGCCTCCTTGCCCGAACTTGTCAGAAAGTTCAAGCAGATCAGGACCAAGTTGAGGTCCCCAAGGTGCCATTCAGAGCCTCAAAACCTTCAGGTTTAGCGCCGAATCATTAAGGAGTGTATGAAAAAGGACTTCACAGCCTCTTTTAGTCTGAAAACCCTCAAAGAAGTTTAGAAAGCTCTGATTGAGTTATTCAAGCCTCGTGGTAACAATTGTCTTGGGCACCCCATATTTATGTAAGATATTCATTTCAATGAATTTCTTCACAGCAACTAAAGTGATAGTCTTCATAGTTGAGGCTTTTATCGACTTGGTGAAGTAGTCTATTACCACAATTATAAAGGTGTGCCCTTTGCTGGAGGTTGGGTAAATTTTTTCGATGAAGTCCATTGCCCATCCTCTGAAAGGCCAAGGCTTCACTATAGGATTCAAGGGTACTGAGGGCACATGTCAAAGAGGTCCATGTCTTTGGCATTCTTCACAACCTTTGGCATAGGCTTTACAATCCTTCTCCATCTCAGGCCAAAAGTAGCCATACCTTCTCAATAATCACCTTATCTTGCTTCTAGCTTAGTGTGTTCCATAAATACTTCCGTGTACTTCGGCCATCACTCTTATTGATTGTTCCAAGCCCAAGCATTTCAATAGAAGACCATTTGGAGTCTTCTTTAGCATAGTTCTATCCCACATGACATACTTAGTTGCTTGCTGCCTATTCTTCGTACTTGTGGGGAATGAAGGATCTTTCAAGCACTGGGTGAAGGGTGTTCTCCAGTCTTTTATCTCAAGTTCTTTGGTCATTATATCTAAGCTGAACCCTCTTTAAAAGATAGAAGGGAAATTTCTCCTTTGTACCTCCACATCCACCTCGAACCTTCCTTCTTAAATCTGTGTTCCAGAAGCCAACTGTGCCATTTCATTAGCAATTGACTTCAATTCTCTGGAGATATGATTGACTAATACTTCAGTGCCCCAATAACTTAACAATTGAGTAGTTTCCAACTAATAACCTACCATGGTGATGTTTCTACACTTATAATCTCCATTTAGCTGATTGATCACTAACTCTGAATCACAAAACACCTTAACTTCAGTTGCCCGTAACTCTTTCAAGATTTCCAAGCCAATTATTAGTGCTTTGTACTTTGCCTGATTGTTGGTGGTATCTTGATGATCCAGAAGGAATGAATAAAAATGTTGAACACCCTTGGGATGAATAATGATAATTCCAACCCCAACAGTATGTTAAGTACAAGATCCATCAAAATACAACCTCCAAGGAGTGATCCAGAGACTGGTTATTCTCTCTACCTTTTGCTGAATCCATTCTTCCTTGCTCGAGAGAATACCACTTGGTGGGTGATAAGAGCATATTTATGCGACGTTGTTATCTTATTTCTTTTCAGTTTCTTAGTTAATTTCCATTTATTTTGGTAATTTATGTTATTTTTGTATTATTGTAGGTCCAACTGGTAAAGATGACAATAAATGGCTAAATGAAGCAATTTGAAGCAGTTTTGGACTTGGATTGGATAGCATGCGTGTGAAGCAATGGGGCTAGACATTTTTGGTGTTCAACATGTGCTAAATATGTGCTAAAATCTGGAGGAATCAAATTTGGAAGCTTGGAAGACAAGGAAAGATATAATCTTATCCAACCTTATGTAGAGTTATCTTATCTTATCTAACCTTATCCAAACATTATCCCATTTTATACAACATTATCTCATATTATCTCCAGCTGCAAAAGAAGTCCTTATCTTATTATAAATACCTCTCATCTGATTCTAGGAGTCCTAATCCATTCAAACATCAAATCCTTTTTCTCCTTAGTTTCTGCCAAACCCTACCCTATATATATGTATTTCTGGCTCAACAATTGGGGGAGAAGACTTATACCGCATGCCTTATTCAAAGCTTGTGCCGCAACCTGCAAGGATCAGAGAAGAATGAGTGTGCCGCGTATTGCATTCAACCATTGGAGATTTTCAGAGTTCTTTCTATCCTTGTTTAGTTTCAATGTTTATTTTAGATTGCTTTTCAATTATGATGAACATATGTAACTAAATTTCTTTTTAGCTAGAGATGAATTCAAAGGCATGATCATATGTTTTGTATGAATTGATTACATCTAGTTATTGCTTCGTAAAACATGAATGAGATTTACTTATCTGTTTTATAGAGAACTTATTCTTGTATGTTTATATTAAGGATGCATACTTAGTTTGCATGCAACGATTTGATGCTAGGATATAAGAGAATTTCACCTAATCGTTATGAACTTATATTTATAAGTAGTAAAAGTCACTAGTCATGATTGAGTTAAGTAAATCCATGGCAGGAGTATCATACTTTTCATAGTTACGAATGCCTTGTCAATGCTTATGATTTTCACAGAACTTAATGACCTTTGATATGTGTCTCTATCATGCTTTTCATAGTTAGGGAACTTGAGAAGGATAATTTGGTTGCGTTGTTGAGTCCAATTCAATGAACTTAGGAAAATTTGAGAGTTAATTAGTGCTGTTCATAATTAATTTGGGGCATTGCCATTCATGGTTTATAAAAAGATTAACTGGAAATCGATTTATATTCATATGTTTCATTTGTGGAGAAGAATCATCTAGCTAGCTTTTCACCCATATTCCCTTTACAACTTAGTTTAATTACTGCTATTTATTTTTGTTTGTTAAAATTCGTCAAAAAACCCCCCCAGTTCTTATTTTATGTTAGTCTAGCTTAGTTTTCAGTTTTTAAGTTTAATTTGAGTTGATTAGCATCCCTCCTAATCCTTGGCCTAGAATGATCTCTACTTACTCATACTACAATTATCTAAATTATAGGGTTTAATTTGTGTGTTTGCTTATACCACATCAGTGGGATCCAAATGCTGCCCACCTCCAAAGTTCCTGGGATGTTGACAAGTTCATCCTGTGATTCTTGGTGTTCAGTCAAGAAATTTGTAATTACTTGCCCCTTTATGGCTCTTTGAGGCACATATTGAAAACCGAACTCTAATAGTGCTAGAATCCATTTTCCAATTCTTCGAGTTAGCGTTGGTTTTGACAGCATAAACTTGATCACATCAGTCTTGGCAATAATATGGATGTGGTAAGGAAACATGTAATGTCTTAGCTTACCAGCAGTGAAATATAAAACCAAACACAGCCTCTCAATTGGGGTGTATTTGGTTTTTACCTCATTAAGGATTCTACTGAGGTAATATATTGCTTATGCCTTCCCCTCTTGATTGTTCTGGGATAGTAGGCTTCCTGTTGACTTTTCAGAGGCAGAGATATAAAGTTTCAAAGGTTTTCCCCCTTTTAGGTGGCATAAGTACTGGTGGAGAGGCCAAGTAAGCCTTTACTTTGTCAAAAGCCACTCATACTCTTCTTGATTCTTCAGTCTCAACAGAAGAGTCAATGGTTGAATCTTGCTTGCCAAGTTAGCAATTAATCTTCTTAAGAAATTGATCTTCCCCAATAGACTTTGCAATTATACTTTGTTGGTGGGAGAATGTGACTCCATTATGGCCCGAGCTTTGTTTTTGTCTGCCTCCACCCTTCTCTGATGAATAAGGAATCCTAAAAAGTTGCCTGATCTTACCCCAAAAGCACATTTCTTAGGATTCATTTTCATCTTATGGGTCCTTATTCTGGTTAAGGCTTGCCTGAAGTCTTCCAATTGTTGCTCTTCCGTGTTTTACTTTACTACTATATCATCAATGTACACCTCCATGTTATGGCCGATTAAATCATGAAAAATGGAATTCGTTGCTCTCTAATAGGTTGCACCAGCATTTTAAAATCAAATGGCATGACTACGTATTTGTATGCTCATATATGTCTTGGGCACCTAAAGGTTATTTTATATATATCTTCTTTAGCCATTTTTGTTTTATTATAACCAGCATTCCCATCCATGAACGATAGAACTTTATGTTTTGCAACTGCAGCTATGGATAGGTTAGCCATGAGCATGGGGTATTCATCTTTAGGCGTGGCTTCATTAATGTTTCTATAGTCAACACAACATCTGATGGTGTTAGTTATAGCTTTTAATATAGGTACGATGTTGGCCAACTACTCAAGATATTTTGCAGGCCTAATAAATCCTGCCTTCACCAGCCTCTTGATTTGTTTTTTAACCTTTTTCTTCTATCTCCTTGGACATTCTTCTTAGAGCTTGCTTCACAGGTTTGTACCCTTCCTTGATAGGCATTATGTGCTTTACTAAACTAGGGTTCAATCCTAGCATTTCAGTGTAATGCCATGCAAATCAGTCTTTAAATTCATGCAAAAGGTCTACTATCTTTGCTCGATCACTAGTTTCCAACAAGCCACTGAATTGTATGGGCCTTGGATCCTCCTCAGTCCCCAAATTAATGGTTTCTAAGGTGTCTTATAAATCTGGTGTTGGCTTATCAGGCTCGGTACACAAAAATTCAACTGACTCTGGACCCTTGGGCATCATTTCTGGCTAGTAAAGTCATATATACACTTAGCCATGTGTATGGCTGTCTCTAAAAACTCTTCTTCTTTAATGTTCTGGCTGCTTAAAGCCTCTTTCTCCCACTTTGCTTCTTCTTTAGCTTAGCTCTCTCACAATTTTTTTCTCTTTTTCCCATACACCAATAGTCTATTGGTTAAGGACCTGACTGCCACTACTTGGTCCTTCCTCATTTGTTCTGACATCATTGGTGTTGGTGGGCTGGGACAATGTGAGGTATGTCTTATTCCTCCCTAATGAGCGACAATTCTTGTTCTATAAACTTTTTGGCAATCACCTTAGTCGGGCTTCCGTTCTTATCAACTCCTAAGCACTGCAAAATCTCAACGCTGGGATTGTAAAAACTGGCTTCAGCAACATTGGCTGTGGGGAGAAATGGTAATAATTCGGCCTCCATCATCTTCCAAAATCATGGTCACATGGCTCCTGACTCGTAGTAGACAATAACTTGTTGATGTAGGGTGGATGTCACAGATATATTCTGGTGAATCCTATCTTTGCCAAGCAAAGCTCCATAAGTAAAGGTATTATCCACCATAAAGAAAGCTAGCATGATTTGCTTAGACCTCAAGTCAACCTCCAGGGGCAATATCCCATGTGTTTTGGTGATGGCTCTAGAGAAACTGCAAACTGTTAGGTCAGTGGCAATAAGATCTTCCTCACTTTTACGTAATCTCTTCATTTGTTTAAGTGGAAGTACATTAACCTGATTCCTTTCTCCCAGCTTCTTCAACATTAACAAGTGTCATCATTGGTTCTATTGCCAAGTAATCACCCTTCATCGTGGCAAGCTGGTCTGGTTTAATGCAGCATATAAAACATAAGTCATGTTTATGTGGAAGTTGTTAGGTCTAGGCAAATCTTCTTTCTTTCCTCCAATTTGGTACACAAACTCATCTATCCAGGCTTGTGCATCTTTTAGCAACATTAATTTGTGCACTTCATCCTCTCTGGTTATACCAAAGTCTTGCAATTGCCTTGGGATTTCATAAAACGTATCAACCAACAAAGGTGAAGGTATTCCTTTCTCAGGTAAAATGGTTACAAAACATATTGGTTCTAGACTCCATCTTGGTGTTGACATCATCACCACATCCTCTTTTGCTATCTTCTAGATTCTATACTTTCCTGGATTGAGGCTTGAAGGCATATGATCCCCTTCCCCTTCAATTTTTCTATTATCTTTCTATTTCCTTTTTACTCATCCATTGAAGTTGCTTTATTCTTCCTTGAGGTATTCCTGCAAACTTGACATTCTTATAAACTTCTGATGTGATATGGGCTTTCATAGAGTTCATGTGGGCTTTGTGTTGCTTCTGAACTCTTCTGATAATTGATGCCCTCATCTTCATGACAGGTCTTCTATCTTTCCCCACTATATACCATTTTCGCTCGAGTCAGGCTGAATCTTTCTTAATGACTGGGAAACTGGGTTCATTGTTCTTTCTTTCCATCCCTGCCTTACATTACGATTATAACTTGACTGGGGAGGTCTTACATCCATCCATCTCAGCATTCTGACTTCTTTGTCATCTATTTCTTTGGAAGCTTCATAGTTTTTGAACACTTCGGACAAGGCTTTAGGTTTAGAGTCTCCTCCCAACCTTTGGAAGACATTTTAGGGGGTCTCTTTCTCAGCTACCAGCATGATACTCCTGCGGGCCTCTTTCTCTTCTTTCTCTCTTCTTTTGATCAACTCTTGATCAATGATAGCTCCTGACACTGGCACTTCTAGCTCAAATTCACACTGGCATTTGCTACATAACACCACTCCTTTCACTATGGCTGCTTTGCGTCCAACCCTCTAACTCCTTCTGTAGGTCTGGTAGATTGCTTTCTTTCTTCTTTTACTTCCCAGGTAGCTTTTTCCTTCCATTTCTCAACCTAAGTAAGGTTTATCATGTTTATTGGGGCATCTGGAAAGGGATTCGTGTCTATCATCATATTTGCCTAGGGTTTCTCTAGCAATAGCTTCCCCTTAACTAGGAGATCTTGGATCCAATCTCTAAACTGCACATACTTGGTTAGGGAATGGTTAAAGGTGTAGTGCAGTTTGCAATACTTCTTTCGTTTCAACTCTTCTGGTTTAGGCATCTTTTTAGTGATGTCGGGCACAATCACTCTTGCCCTCACTAACTCGTCATAGATTTTTGCTGCCTTGGTCAAAATAAAAGAATAAATCTAGTACTTAAGTGGTTTCATAGGCACAAATCCCCCGTCATTCATCACAATGTTTTGGTCTTTGACTGGCTGGACCAAACCCTTCACCATTAAAGGTTTGAAGGGAGTGGTCATCTATGCTGCACACAACTCTATCCCCTCTCTTCCATTGTTGTCACTTTCTTCAGGCTCTAAACATTTGAACTCCAATTGGTGAATTGTAGTTTTGTTCTTGTAGAAATGAGGCACCTTTGATGAGTGTTTTACTTTCTGTTCCTCAATCAACAGCTTCTCATATTTTGTGGCCAAAATTACCAACTCTTGTAGTTCATTGAAATACATATCATAGAACTTTTTTCTTAAGGGTAGCCTCAATGCCTTATGAGCAATGGATATAAGTTAGGCATGGTTGATAAGGAACTGGCATTTCATCCTCATCCTTTTAAACCTCATCATGAAGTCTTCTATAGATTTATGCTCATATTGTTTCACTTCCACTAAGTCATTTATAGTCATCTTTGGCTCTACCTTATAAAACTGCTCGTGGAAAGCCATATCCATTTGCCCCCAGTTGGCAATGGAATTGGGGGGTAACAGAGAGTACCGCTGAGATGCTAAGTCAACCAGCGAGTTCCCAAACAACCTTAACTTATAGTTATGATTGTCTTCAAATGCCACACAGTAGTTGGAGAACTTGAAAATGTGATCTCTAGAGGACACATTATAATCTTCCCCACTGAAAGTTGGGAATGCGGGCTTCTTGAAGTTAATGGGAAAAGGGTTATGCTTATCAATATACTCAGCGTAGGGCTTTTAATACGTGATTCTGAACAGCAAGTGAGCTTGAGGTTGAGCATTCTTGACCACTATCATTCTCAGTTCAGCCAACTCATTTCTAAGTTACTGGTTAACTGCATTGTTATATGGGGTATAGAGAGGTCCCCACTTCGAGCTTCGCTTATTACCCGAGAAAGCTTCCTTTTGTGGCTCTGGCTGCCTCCACCTAGCCCTCAAACAGTGGTGACCTATAAGGAGGGGGTTTGCCCGTTGTTATGGACACATCTTTTCCACTGGACTCTTTAGCTTGTTGATTCATCCCATACTTCCTCTTATCTTTCTCGATCTACCCCCTAATATCTAGTGGGAATAATAAAGGGTCGGGCAAATCTGCTTCCAGGATCTCTTCCTCATTTGGTTGACTAGTTCCAAGCTCTTCCTTTTTTTTTCCCTGCCCTTCTTTTCCTCGAGCAAAGGAAATAGGGAATCATTGGTTCCATCTCAAGGCTTGTCTCCCTGATTACTTCTCTGGTTTGATCATTCCTTGGCGAAGAATACTCCAACTTTAACCTTATCTGCAAACTTCATGTTAAGGAACAGAGTCTGCTCACTTCTCCTCTGGTCTCCAGAGAAATCTTCGCCTTACTTTTCAATACTGGCACCATGGTGGCTGCAAGTCTTCATTGGTAGCCTTCCCACCTAACTTTTTAGATGAAGTCGGGCTTCCCAGAATAGCTGGACCTCTTAGGGAGGGGAAGTCTTCTGGGTGATCGGTCATGTCTGATGTTTTTGGACAATGTGATTGCTTGTACTCTACATTGCACCTGAAAGTTCGTTCATTCTTTCTTTTGGGCATACAAAATTATCAAGGTCCCACTGGGTGTGCCAAAACTATGTTCAGGCAAGGATTTGGCCTTGGCACAACTCCCTTAAGAGGTTTGGCACTTGGGTTGAGGTTGGTTGTCGGGCAACTTCTTGCTACTTGGTGTACTTCAAGAAGAGCCCAAAGTTAGTTTGAAATGTGCCTTTGTAGGGTCTTTGGTATAAGCCTTGAGAATCACAACCAAAACTAACAAGTATTTAGGTGTGCCACTGTTATCTCAGTATAGCAGATGTTGAGTAGGTGTGATTTAAGTTGATTACTTGCGCCCCAAGTCACTTAAACTTCTTGTTATCAAGGGATCGTCACATATGGGTTAACTCTGCATTAAATTCTTTTTCTTGCCTTGTAAACAAGGACTTTTAGTTCATAATCTTGTATGTTCAGGACGAAGGGAGTTCATGACCCTCTTAACCATGTCCTCGAATACGGTTTGTTCTCAATGAAAGCAGGTTTCTTAACTTAACTAGATTCGAACATAAATGGGATTTCTTAGGTGGAAAATAGTTGACAATGACTTGAATATACAATGAAAAGCATATATAGCAATAGATCCACCAAATACAAGTACATACAAAGAGATTCGGGCAAGATTTCACCTTGTTGGGCAAGGTTGAACTACTTGCAGCCACTTCTTCTTGAGTTCACAGAGGTTTGTATGCTAAAAATGGTGGTAGATAACTAAGTTCTAGACGAGGGAATTGATGCTACGATACTAAGTGAAGGTAGCAGAGCTTTTACAGCAGACAAAAGATTTCACCTTGTTGGGCAAGGTTGAACTACTTGCAGCCACTTCTTCTTGAGTTCACAGAGGTTTGTATGCTAAAAATGGTGGTAGATAACTAAGTTCTACACGAGGGAATTGATGATACGATACTAAGTGAAGGTAGCAGAGCTTTTACAGCAGACAAAAGATAGCTTTTCTACAGGAAATATAGCTAAAAGAACTGAATTTGGGCGAGTTTTAGCTTTTCTGGGTACGAACTAGCTTGAGAGCAGAGTTTGTATGTTTTTGAGTTTGATTGGTTGAGTGTCCTTGTCTCTGGTGTTTGTTTCCCCTTTTATAGATGATTTGGCCCGACTGCGTTTAGCTTTGTTCTTGGCCGAGGGTTTCCAGGGGTAGTGAGTCATCATCTTTTTACTTGTAGTGCCACTAGAAAGTGTTTTTTTGCTGATAGTGAGTTGATCTCTATCACTTGTTACTTCACTCCTAGGCATGTGGCCTACATTTTAATTGAGGAGGCGCCAATTTGTTCTAGGCTAGTCGACTGGGCCTCGGGTCTCCACTTATTTTGACGTCTTTGAATCTTATTCACTTGCAAAACCCATTGTCAAATATTAACCCACACACACGTTATTTGTAAAAGTAGTCTAAAAAATAATTAAGCCGTTTGAGAATTAGGTGTATAAAAAATCGATGGCTGACGACGTAGCTCCATTAATGATCAACCATCTTTCATGATCCAGAAACAATCTTCAACTATAGGTAGTGACGTACATGCTCAAATGGTCCCATACGGCCAAGACAAAATTCTCCATTGGGAAGAGAGAAGTGGATATGATCCATGATAATGGTATGCTGTTATCCTCCTCCTATTCCTTTTTATTTTTTATTTTATTTATCTTTTCATCGATCTAATCTTCCCTTCAATCCTTGTATATAAATCAACTGCATACGAATGCTACGAAGATACAACTGGCAACTGCATATCCTTCAAAGAGAGAGAGAGAGTGAGAAATAAATGGCTACGGTTTTGGCAAGAGGAGCACAGACCATTAACTCCGTGGTTTTCAAGTAAGCATTCCTCTATTATAATCTGTCCGATCGTTATATCGTCTGACATGTGATAAGTTAAATATGGATTTGGATCCTGGTCGGATCCGTTCCATGGGGATCATAGGGATCAACGTACATGGCCGTTGATAAAAAATCGTGCAATCTTAATTAAATATTTTTTTATATTTTTAAAAGTAAAGCAGCTTTATTTTGCTTGAAAAATATAAAATATGAAAAAATTATGACCGCACGATTTTTTATCAACGGTTCACATGTGTTGATCCTTAGGATCTAAATCCGTTAAATGTAATAGATGCAATACTTAGGATGTGATTCGTACATTCTCACCACATGCGTGTCTTCTCGTGTGTGGCTTGATTCGATTGAGTCAAGTACTGACTAATGCATTTGAATATAAATATATATGTATGCTTGATGTGGAGTACATGTGGTTAAATTCGATATGATATGCAATCAAGTTGTTTGGTCTGATATCAACGGAGACAAATCCATCATTTAACTCAATTCTGCTAAGCTAAGAGTGGAGATCGAGATGCAAAATTTTGCGTGATTTAATTTTTGAAAATATTTGTAACGTACCAACACACTTTATGAAGATTCAAAAAATAAACTCACAGAGGATTTCTACAATATATTGTTTAATCAAGCTCTAGCTAGCTCAACTTCATTGTCTAACATATATATGTGTGTGTGTGTGTGTACGTACTTGTGCAGGCCAATGAGTCGAAAAGGTTTTCATAAGCAAAGCTCTTCTGCAGATATGGTACGTGAGACGGTGAAGTCTGAAGGTGATGAAGCGAAGAACAAGAACCAAATGGGAGAAAATAATGATAACAATATATGGGTTCCCCATGAGAAGACTGGAATATATTACCCCAAGGGCCAAGAGAAAGTGTTGGACGAAATTGCTCCAGGATCTGTTAAGGATATGAGTGTCAATTGGTTTTCATGATATGAAAACCAATTGATTAATTAATTAATTAATCCCTTTATCCAAATAAATGGATGCAAAATATATACTATATTTATGTACTTAAGCCACTTTGGTGAACAAAGAATATATTGCAATAAGTGGCATAACCTTGATCAATATTTTCGAACTCTTTTGATATATTTCAATGACCCAATGTTGAGAATTAATTTCACAGGTATTAACACATAATTATGGATAGTAGAGATTAAAATTGCACCATATGCATTACTAAAACATGTCATAAGTGTGGATGTAAATTTTCGCCATCTCTTCATTTGACGAAAATGCACCTGCAAAATAATACCACATTCAATTAAGGCCAAAAACCTCACGCGCCCACGATGAATGAGGGGGCTTGATCGAAGAATCTCCGATACCAAAGTTAGAATTTTGAAAAGAATGTGTTTAGGAGTTTGTGGGTAGAAAATGACTTAGCATTTTAGTGGGATAATTGGGGTATTTTATAGGAGGGTGGACGACCCTATTGGTGGAGAATGGACGGCCATAGATGGTGCAATTGGGTGAATAATTGCAAGATATTATGTGAAATAATATTTTGCAATCAACATGACAATTATTCCTAAATTAAATAGGAAGTTTTGGGAGTTATTTTTTGAATAAAATCAAGAAGGGATTGATGGAAAGTGATGAAAGGGATTTGACTAAATAACGTATTGATCACTTTTGACTCTTCATAGATTGAACTATTATTGTCTATTACATGGGAGTGAGATTTCTGATGTGCATATTTCTTGTCCAAAAATCCACGTGTAACCTCCATGATTTGTGAGATTATATTTTGCTCCACAATAAGAGCAACTTATTCCAAAGAAGAATTTATAAATCCATGTCACGTGCCTCTAGTTCTGTATGATTTGCAGATATAATGGAGGGTTACCCATACACTAGCACGTTGGTTTGGGGTTATTCACGAATGTTATTGTTCAACCAAAGAGTCTCAAATGTTTTAAGATTTATTATTAAAAAAAAATATCAAACTATGCAAGTTAGTTTCCGTTTGGAATTGTTTTTTTTTTTTCCCCTAAAATTTGCTCCGTTTTAAAGTGAAGTACTAAAATTTGTTTGGTAAATATTTATAAGCTTGCTTATCTTTAAAGTTTGGGCCTTCTTATAGTAGTTTTTAAAATCCATTGTTGGGTTGCTTCCAAAGCTAATTTAAAAAGAAGACTAATGAAAATTTCTCTATACCTACAGTACCCCTTTTATTTTTCTAGATGCCTTCATCTACCCCTATTTTCTTACACTCTGTTATATAAACGGAAAACCCTAGCCCTAATCCCTGAACTTGCACAACCTCACCTGCATAATTCTCAGTCAATCTCTTTGAACTCTTCAAAGGTACGAACTCAAGCTTTGGATTTTGGAGATAGATTGTCTGCCCTTTCCATCCCGTCCTCCACTGTGCGGTCACGGTTAAGCCACTTCAACATTTTATATTAATTTTTTATAGAGATAATAAGACATGTTGACGTGACTTAATCATGACCACATAAATAGGAGGGGATGAGAAGTGCATGGTAAAAGGAGGGTAGACAATCTGCTTCCTTGGATTTTATGGTTTTTGTATTAAAGAATTCATTTTCTTTTTTTTTTTGTGGGTGTGCTTTTTCTCTTTTTCTTGCGTGGTGATGTTTTGTTCTATAAAATGAATAAATATTGATCTATTGTTTCCAATGAAGTTAGTCATTTTAATTTATTAGTTATAAGTTGGAAGTTAGTCATTTTTACTTTAACTTTGAAGTAATCTTTTGTCATATTGTTGCTTGTATTTCAGGGAACTCTAGCTATATGCAGCATAGTAGTTCTGTAAAAACATAACAATCTCTTCTAAAAATTATCATTTGTTCGACGAATTTCGCTCGACGAATTAACTTTTGTCGGAAATAGTGGTCAATGTTTTCGTTTTTCAAAGCCCTTTACCTGACAAACATCGTTCGACGAGCAAACTTTTCTTCGTTGGGCAAAGTTTTTGGCCAAGAGAAAAAGTTGGCGAGTAAAATGCTACATTTTGTGCACTGAATCCTTCCAAGTTTCTTCAGGTAAAGGTATATTCTATGATTTAGGGTTTACAGTTCGTCGACTAAAATTAAATGTTTGTCGGGCTAGCGTGAGGGAAATTTGGGCATATTCAATTCCTTTGATGATTTTTGTTGTTTGCAAAATTAGTTTCAACAATTCAACCGTCAATGTTGTTGATATATACTTCTAGATGGCATGTGCCGAAAACATGGGGAAAATCATATAATAAGTGTTTATCCAATTATTCAACAAGTTTTTTGTTTTATAGTTTATTGAAAAAATAAAATACAAAATGAAAGTTATCTATTTTTTGTATAAGTGAGAGTTGTACCTAGACAGATACGGGCTAGCTTAGTGCCTAAGCGTTCATAATTTTCAAACACCTAGGGATTAATCGGGACGGTGGCCGGGCCTAGAGCCTATACGGAGCCAAATGAGAATTTTTAGAACACTGATACAATTAAAAGATAGTTGTTTTATTTTTATTTTTTCTTTCGGCAATGCCAAGGTTAAGATAATTTTAAAGAAAAAAAATTAGTAACAAGTGAAAGTCTTTAAAAAAAAAAAAAGGAATTAGTCAAAAGCACATTTAAAATCATGTCTATTTTTGTCAGTATACATTAGTACAACACTTTTATAATAATATTTACCGAACGCCATGATAATGATTTCATACTTGCAACACTTTTAAAAAAATAGTTTACCAAAAGCTCAACTGCTTTACTTTAGAGCTGATTATTCTTAAAGCACAACAGAAACAACTATTTAAAAAGCACAACAACACTAAACTAACCCCTTAGAACTACGATCTAGCGGCATTCCTCTTCACTTGTAAGTGACAAGTCTTAGGTTTGATTCTTACCAAGGACGAATTTGAACCAAATTATTATGGCTAGTGCTTTGTGAAGCTTGGCCTACTCCCCCATCCCTTAATGTAGATAATATCGTATGTATTGTCGTAGTAGTATTGCCACTTAGTACTACGGTCTAGTGATATTCCTCTTCACTTGTAAGTGAGAGGTCTTAGGTTTGACTCTCGCCTAAGGCGAATTTGAACCACATTATTGCTAGCCTATTACGAGGTTAAGCCCACCCTCTCCCCCTTGGACCTACTCTAACCTTTGGAGTAAAACTCAAATTTTAGGTTCTAAACTTACTCTAACTTGCTCCAACCCTTGGAGCAAAACCCTAAACCCTAATTAAATTTTAAAATTAATATAAAGTCTAGTGTGCATTTTTGCTCTTCCCATAAAGTGAAGGTGTGATGCACACTCCTCCATTAATTACCATTACATTAGTTTAAATGTTAAGATCTCTGTCCTAAATTAATTGAACCAAATTAATCTAATGACAATCAATGAAAGATTAGCATCAACCCCACTTTAGGGGCGAGCAAAGTCTTGTATTGTCATTCACAATAACTGTGGAGTTTCCTTAGAACATTCCATACTAATGACTGCAACCAAGCCTTTTATGGTAGGGCATCACTCAGTTGGAAACTGTTAGTGTATAAGCATTGAGCTAATTTGATTTTAGAATGAATAAGCCTTGTATTTAGTTGTGTATTCACTTTAGTAATTTTACCAAGTGTAGGGCTCATATTGTAATTGTGTCTAAGTGACATGTGTAAAGATCTTTGAGCCTAGCTGGATGAGTGGTTGAGATCCTTTCTGTTTTTTGTGGTGAGAATCCATATGTATTCCAACCGTTATGCATAGAGAATGTGTGACAAGAAATAGAAGAGAGAACATTCTATCTGAAAATTTAGCAAAGAGCAAAAGCATCAAATCATTTTCCATTTTTATCTGTGCTTTAATTTCTTCTTCTTCCTTTAATAAACAAACACTTATTCAAACTTCATCATGGTCTCAGAGCCAGGTTCGATCATTTAAGATCTGGGCATAAACTGTGAAGCTAACGTCATAGACGTTGAAGCAATCGAGCTACACTCGAGCTTTTTCCGATTCAGGTGAAGTTGTTGGAACTCCACATAACCCGATTTTGATTTGTGTTTATAACATCTAAGCTAAGAGATGGCTGGATCTGGAAGTTCTGAGATGAGAACTCCAATCTTCTCTAGTGAGAACTACGAGTTTTGGAGAATCAAGATAGTGACGATCTTCAAATCTCATGGGCTATGGAAATTAGTTGAAAAATGGGTTACGATCTCAGATTCAAGGAAGAAAAAGAAGAAGGCTGAAGGAAGCTTAGACGAGGAAGACGATGAGACAACAATGGATGTATATATGCAAGATGCAAAAGCTCTGGGTATTATCCAGAGTGCAGTCTCGGATCAAATATTCCCTCGAATTGCCAACGCCGATTCAGCAAAGATGGCATGGGATCTGCTATATAGAGAATACCACGGTGGTGATCAGGTATTGTCGATTAAACCCCAAAATCTTCTATGTGAATTTGAGTATACTAGAATGCGTGATGATGAATCATTATCTGGGTATCTTACACGTTTGAATGAATTAATTAATCAAATAAAGACGTTTGGTGAAGTATTATCTAATGATAGACTTGTGCAAAAGGTTTTAATCAGTCTTAGCAAACCATATGATCTCATCTGTCTTGTGATTGAGAATACAAAATGTATAGAGACTGTTGAATTACAGGAAGTTCTAGCAATTCTTAAAAGTCAGGAATAACGTTTCGATTTGCACATTGTTGATGCTACTGATAAGGTATTCGCCTCTCTCTCTCTGTGAGTTCAAAAGGGCAACAGAATAAGGGTAACTCTCAATTCAGTGGTTTTAAGTCTCAGAGGAACTGGAATACAAAAGGCAGAAAGTGGGATTCAAAGTCTAAATTTTAACAAAGGCCATTTTTGAGTCCTACACAAAATGCAAACTCTTCACCCTTTATGAATCAAGAAGTAACAAAACCTCAGTGCAAAGTATGCTCAAAGTTTCACTTTGGTGAGTGCAGATTTAAGGGAAAATCCAAATGTCACAACTGTGATAAATTTGGACATTGGGTTCGGGAGTGCACTATGGGTAAAGCTATTCAAAAAGCTAACTGTGCAAATCAAATGGAGGTATCTGGTAACCTATTCTATGCTAATAATGCAACTACTGAAGCAAAGGTGAATGGAAATTGGTACATTGACAGTGGGTGCAGCAACCATATGATAGGAAATATTGATCTTCTTGTTGATATAAGAACAAATGTTGTTGGAAAGGTGCAAATGTCTACTGGTGTGTTAGTAAATGTTACTGGAATGGGTTCATTGGAAATTGACACTAACAAAAGGAAGAAGTACATTAGATAAGTCATGCATTTTCCAGGATTAAAAGAAAACTTTCTGAGTGTGGGACAAATGGATGAGCATGGATATTATCTATTGTTTGGAGAAGGCATGTGTAGTGTATTTGATGGACCTTCACTTAACAATCTTGTCATCAAGGGTAAGAATAAGCAAAATAGATGTTATCCTCTTTCTCTGTTGAATAGCAGTCAATTTGCTCTGAAAGCTAGCATAGATCCTCATTCTACCTGGATTTGGCACAAGAGACTAGGACATCTAAATCTCAAGAGCCTTAAACAACTTAGAGAGAGTGAGATGGTGCATGCTCTTCCATATCTCGAAGATGTTGATGGTGTATGTGAAGGATGTCAGTTGGGAAAACAACATCGAGATTGATTTCCAAAATAGCAAGCTTGGAGAGCAAATAGTCCACCGGAACTGATACATACTGACTCGTGTAGTCCCATGCAAAATGAATCAATTGTTGGGAATACGTACTTTATGCTTCTTATTAATGATCATACAAGAATGTCTTGGGTCTATTTTCTAAGATAAAAATATGAGGCTCTAACTTGTTCCAGAAAGTTTAAAGCAATGGTGGAATTACAGTGTGGTTTCAAAGTAAAGTGCCTAAGAAGTGATAGAGGATGTGAATTTGTGTCAAATGAATTCGACAGGTTCTTAGAGACTGCAAGAATTCAATGATAACTATCTATGGCTTATATTCCACAGTAAAATGGAGTAGTGAAGAGGAAGAATAGAGCAATTGTAGAAATGGCTAAGGCAATGCTTCATGATAAAAGCATGCCATACTCCTTGTGGACAGAGGTTGTACACACAGCTGTCTACATTTTAAATAGATCACCTACAAAAGCACTTGATAATCTAACACCATTTGAGGCCTACAGTGGCAAAAAACCAGGTATTGGTCATCTAAAAGTGTTTGGATCAATCTGCTATTTGCATGTACCATCTGAGATAAGACAGAAGCTAGATGCTAAGAGTGTCAAATATGTGTTGTTTGATATGCTACATGTGAAAAGGGATACAAAGTATTTAATCCATGCACTAAGAAGTTAATCTTGTCAAGAGATGCAGTTTTTGATGAAACTATGATCTGGAATTGGAAGGAAAATTCAGAAAATTCTGTTGCTCTGACCTACATTCAGAATCAACTTGAAAATGTAATTGGTGTGAATTCACACGAGTTGAGTGAGATTGAAGGAAGTTCCCCTAGTTCTAATACTCTCTCTCCTATATTGAAGAACAAGAAAGTAGCACTCATGAATCTGCAAAGTTCTTATGATCATACTTCAGTGAAATGGAGAAACATAAGTGACATTATGGCACAGTGCAATCTTTTTATTGTGGAACCTGAGAAATATGAAGAAGTTGCACAAGACAAGGCTTGGGTAAAAGAAATTGAAGAATAACTGTCAATGATTGAGAAGAATGGAACTTGAGAGCTTGTAGATAGAGCAAGTGATAAGCAAGTCATTGAAGTGAAATGGGTGTTCAAAACCAAGTTGAATTTGGATGGCTCAGTACAAAGAACAAGGCAAGGTTGGTTGCCAAGGGGTATGTTCAGAAACCAGAAATTGATTACAATGAAACTTTTGCTCCAGATGCTAGATTAGACACAATTAGAACCTTGATTGCTCTTACTGGACAAAGAAGCTGGAAGTTGTATCAACTAGATGTTAAATCTGCATTTTTGAATGGAAACTTGCAGGAAGAGGTATATGTTGAACAACCTGAGGGATTTGTAGTTGATGGCAATGAGGACAAAGTCTACAGATTGCACAAGGCCCTTTATGGACTAAAACAGGCACCTAGAGCCTGGTATGGGGAGATTGACAACTACTTCACTCAGTGTGGATTTGAGAAAAGCTTGAGTGAAGCAAATCTCTATACTAAGACAAGGGGAGATAAGGATATCCTAATTGTGTCTATCTATATGGATGACATAGTATATATTGGAAGCAATGAAGAGATGTTGAATGAGTTTAAAGAAGATATGAAGGTGAAGTATGAAATGACAGATCTAGGGCTCCTTCATCATTTCCTAAGAATGGGAGTGATACAAACAGACTCAAGTATTTTCATTCATCAAAGGTAGTATGCTTTTTTCTTGTTGGATAAATTTGGCTTGAAAGAGTGCAAACTTGTTTCCATCCCTCTTGTTGTCACTGAAAAGTTAAGCAAGGAAGATGGAAATGGTGCAACAAGTGAAGAACAATATAGGAGAATTTTGGGAAGCCTATTATACCTCATAGCTTAAAAGGCAGATGTGATGTATGCATCTAGTTTACTAGCTAGATATATGCATTGCCCTACAAATAAACACTATGGGACAGCCAAAAGAGTGCTCAGATATGTTAAAGGAACATTGGATTATGGTTTGAAGTATGAGAAAGGCAAGAAGACATATTTAGTTGGATATTGTGACAGTGACTAGGGAGGTTCCATTGATGATAGTAAAAGCACACCTGGTTATGCATTTTCTTTTGGAAGTGGAGTTTTCCCATGGGCATCTGTTAAGCAGAATTGTGTTGCACTCTCAACTGCAGAGGCAGAGTATATCAGTGCATCAGAAGCCACAACTCAAGCTATTTGGCTCAGATTTTTTTTTTTTTGGAGGATTTTGGGGAATTGAAAACTGAAGCAACTCCTTTACAGTGTGATAATACATCTGCAATCTCAATAACTAACAATCCAATGTTTCACCAGTGCACAAAACACATTAATAGAAGGTATCGCTTCATCAAAGATGCCTTGCAGCAAGGAATTGTTGACTTAGTCTATTGTTCTACCAAAGAGCAAGTAGCAGACATTTTTACCAAAGCCTTACCAAGGGAAAGATTCAACTATCTCAGAGACAAGCTTGGAGTGATATCAGCTCAAAGCTTAAAGGGGGGTGTTAGTGTATAAGCATTGAGCTAATCTGATTTTAGAATGAATAAGCCTTGTATTTAGTTGTGTATTCACTTTGGTAATTTTACCAATTGTAGGGCTCATATTGTAATTATGTATAAGTGACATGTGTAAAGATCTTTGAGCCTAGTTGGATGAGTGGTTGAGATCCTTTCTGTTTTCTGCAGTAAGAATCCATATATATTCCAACCATTATGCACAAAGAATGTGTGACAATAAATAGAAGAGAGAACATTCTCTCTAAAAATTTAGCAAAGAGAAAAAGCATCAAATCATTCTCCATTTTTATTTGTGCTTTAATTTCTTCTTCTTCCTTTAATAAACAAACACTTATTCAAACTTCATCATGGCCTCAGAGCCAGGTTCGATCATTTGAGATCTGGGCGTAAACTTTGAAGCTAACGTCATAGATGTTGAAGCAATTGAGCTACACTCAAGCTTTTTTTTATTCAGGTGAAGTCGCTGGAACTCCATATAACCCGATTTTGAGAACTCCTGTCGGTTAGGGCTGGCTAGAAAATCATCTATCCTGTCGTTATAATCGACAGGAATTCTTAAAAAGAAATTTGAATCCAACGACTAGCTAGTGCCAGTTACCGTTGGATTCAATTTTTTTATTTTTATTTTATTTTTAGGTTTTTTGGGCCCTTTTTTTCCTATAAATACCTAAACCATTCACTCACCATTTCAATTCTCATATTTTCTTTCCTCTTTCAAAAATCTATCCTTCAATTTTTTCAATAATTTTCAAATGGTCTCGTCTGCAATGAAAGGTAGGGCTTGAACCCAAAAAGAAGATGAGGCTCTTTGCAAGGCATAATGGGCGTCGGAAGATAGTGTGAGGGGGAATTGTCAAACAAATGACGATGTGTGGACTCATGTGTTCAAAAAATATTTAGAGTTCTATGAAGGCACCACTCCAGTGAATATTCGAAACCATGAGAGTTGTTCTTCAAGATGGAAGAAACATCTTCAGCCAAGTTTTTAAATTTAAATAATAAATTATGCTTCCTTATGGCCTACAGTTGAAGACGATTTTTTGTGACAGAGCTAAAACGAGTCCTCTGGCCCTTTGGCCCTCGGTTGGAGACTGAGGCAAATACGGCCCTATACTATTCATTAAAATATTAATATCTTGGAGGATCTTGGAGGGCCAGAGGGCTAAAACGAGCCCTCTGGCCAGCCATCGGTTGAAGATGGCCTAAGTCATTAACTTTTGCTATAGCCAAACGATCATGTTCATATTGTGAGAATAAATTATAGATAATAGGGTTTAGGTCAAACTCCCACGAATGCATTTTTTGGGAAGCTAAAAGTACGATCTGCCTCATGTGGTAGTGAGATTGCATGAAAAGAAAAATTAGTCGGCTATCATACGTGGTGGAATACCTACTATATTCAAAATTATAACCAACAGGATAGATGATTTTCTAGTCAGCCCTCCAGCCTTCTTCGATTATGTGGGGCCTTCTTAGATTCCACAGCCCTCTGGCCTAGCCTTCAGTTGGAGACGGTTTTCGGGCTATTTTTCGGCCCTCTGGCCCTCTAGACCCTTCGGTTGGAGATGGCCTTACGGGACAATTGCAGCATCAGAAACACTAGGATGGGTGACGAGCAAGGCTTCAAGTTTAGTAGGGACCACTTGAAACCCTTTGTAGTTGATCAGTTCCTTCAACCGATCAACAATGAAGAGCTCTTCATCATCATAAATGCACTATATATCACCTGTGTGTAACCAATCTTTCTTGTTTATGGTGGTTCTTGTTGACTCCGAATCATTAAGATAAACTGATAATTTTCGACACCAAAAATCAGACTTCTATGACTTTAACTATCTTAATTATTATGAAGCAATTTTAATCGAATGGCTAGCGTTGTATTAAGTTACTAACTAATTAAATTAAATAGTGCAACAATGGTCCCATGGTATACATTCAAGGTAGAACTTAATAGAAGCCATATCTTACCTTTTGTGATCTGGTCACCATTAAAGCAAATCTCTCCAGGCTGGTTGCGTGGCAAAGATGCACCGGATTCAGGGTCAATGATCTTGAGCTTTGCATTTTGGACAACGGTGCCACATCCACTTGGTTTGACCTCGAAGGGATGCTCGGCAATTGCCAATGCCATTGTCAACTCTGGGTCTGCCTCTGCCATTCCATATCCATGCACATGATTAATTAAACTATTTAACTAAAGATGATTAAAATTTGAACCCATATAACCTCTTTATGCATCCAACTTTATTAATGAAATAATATCTCTTTAAACCCAATTTTATTACCTAAAATGCCCTCTCAAACCTAATTCAAAATGTAAAGTTATCTTTACACTCATTCCTTTTATAAAATAACGCCTCTAATTGATTTTCTTTTTCTTTTCAAAGAGGTTTCATTTGCATTTCCATGACTACTTTTTTTCTTTTTGCTACCAGACCTAGACATTTGCTTTTTTTTTTTTGCTTTATGTTGATGCGCATAAGCAACAAATCAAACAATTGATCCCCTTTGATTTATCAACAAGTAAGCAAGTTTACAATCTATGGGTGCGTTTGTTTGGCTTCCTTAACTCTCACTAGATTAGATTGGACTATAGTCCACTGTTTGTTAGATACTGGAATTATGTTTAATAAGACTAAAGAGGACTCGTGTGGACTAACAGGCTAGCTAGAAGTTCTTAGTGAGAGCCCCCGAAAAGGTGGGGGCTAGCTGAGACCGTCTTCCTTCTCTGCTCTCTTTTGTCTCTTCCTCCTTCAACAGGACCCATATAATTGCACCACATCTGACCGTCATGGGCACATATCACCCTTAATGGTCTCTGTTCAAACCCGAATCACAGGATCTTAGTGAACTCAGTGGTGGGTAAGGAACACGACGACCGTTGAAACTGAAATCAAGGAATCCTTGTGAACCCAGTGGTGGGTGAGGGACAAAACGGTGATGAAGGAATATTGGAGGCCAAGAATGCTAGCTCCCACGACGACGACTAATACGGCAAAGATCTTGGATTGGGATGACAACTGCTTAGGGTCGTCGATAATGTGGGGGAAGAAACCTGAGAAGCCAAACTGTGGAAATGGGTTTGATTTGGGGGAAGCAACCTGAGACGCCAAATTGTGGAATTGGATTTGATTTGATCTCAAATTATGGAATTTAAAATGGTCGGGAGTAAATTTTGATTTGATTTGTAATTGTGGGGAGTTCGTTTTGATCCAATATGCAATTGTAGGAAGTTGGTTTTGATTTGATCTCAAAGCGTGGAATTGGGTTTCGAAGAAGAGGAAGAGTTTTCAGGAAAAAAAAGAGAGAATTAAGAATAAAATATTAATAGAGATATAGATAGATTAATATAATATTAGAATTTATTAATTATCCTGCTTTTTAGTCCGACATTGCACCAAACGCTTCACTAAGTTGGTCCAACTTAGTCTATTGTAAGGCAGTCTAGCTTAGTCCTTAAACCTAGTTCAGTATAAGATAATCCGGTGCAACAAACGCACCCTAAGAACATTGGTAAGAAGTTTCTCCTTGGAATTTTTCCAATTACGAGGCTTGTAGAAGTGTTTCTGGCCAAGTTCGAGTTAGCTAATGCTGACAAATAAATAATGTCTTTCATAATCTGTCCACTTATCTCATTGCTAATACTCTGTGATGACCCATTCATTTGCTTGAACTCCAGAGGAACTCTGTCAATCATCCCATATACTTCGTCAATAGTGATCATACTAATGTTGTAATGCATAAAAGTAGTAATTTTAAAATGTTAGCAGCAATCTAGGTGGTGATCCAGTGTTAAGGTGTAAAGATTATTAAGGTCCTTGCAATGTCTACAAAATGTGTTGCATTGTGTTATAGCTAGGTAAACTAAAAATTCTTTTATAAGTGGAAAAATTGAAAGAACAAAAATCTTGGTGCTTGAGGCTTTGCATCTTTCCAATCATCACAAAAGTAGTATAGTTTCCTTTTATATTGTGTTTTCATCTAAAAAAGAATCTCAAACAAAGAAAAAGAAATCTCATGAGCAGATGCCACTCGCTAGTTAGTGGTTAAGGTTGATGAGGTTGGGTAATCTTTATGTGCACCAATAATCAAAAGTCCTTGCAATGATGTTTTGGTGCACATACAGACACCGGCAAAGAAAAACAAATACAATATAATATAAAAGTATGAAACTTGACCCAAAGAGGAAGTAAATGAACAAATTATTCATAAATCAAGTCATTCCTTAGTTGGAGGATTCAAAACTTGTATATTGTTTGTTAGTTTTTTTCCTATACCTTAAGAATTTAAACAATGTTCTGATCAGTTAATTTTTATGTGCCATACGTGGAGAAAAAAAGTAAAAATTATTCAAGGCCAATGAATGGCAATATATTAGAGATGTTGCGTTTGGAAGAAAAGAATTTTGGTTGTTCCTTTATTTAATTTGGTATTTACAAGGCTAATGCATGATTTTGATGCTAATGTTGTAGTAGTCTTGTACTACAGAAAGAAAGGTACAAAAGGTAAGGAACCCGTTTGACTTACGGAAGCATTTAGGTGCTATCACAATTTGACTTGAATTAAAGCAATTGTATTGTTTATATAAAAGTGTTTCTATTTTGAATCAATTAGCTCCATCAAGTTCTCTCATACGTTAAAACATCCATGTGGTGAAAGACTGATACTGCAATTCTTATACAACATTTTCTATGTGCTTAATCTCTTTCAAGTATGTTATTAGGTTTCTTGAGATTAATTGAATACCAAAGGCAGTCATGAAGGAATTTATTATATTAATGCCACTTGTTGGCAAGACTCGAAGCTTGAATCAGGTTATCATAATTTTGCCACATACAACTAATTAATCCATGTGACGTTTTTACTGTTTCAGGCTGGAGTTTATCAATGTCTTGTCAACTAAGCAAGCCGTAGCGGCTTAGTTAATGTTAGGGCTATGATTTTAAGTTACTTCGATCAACATTGCATCTTAATTAGCATAAAAGGGATAATCTTCTTGCTCATAAGTGTGGATTGTTTCTTTTGTTTAAATTAAGATGTTATAGTATGAGTTTTATTTTTATAAGAGTTTGTGAAAGCTTCATCTTGCCCATAGGTTTTGAAGTTTTTTCATGAAGGTAACTCTTATGACATATATTTGTACCATACTTGACTAATCTCGAAACTACTGAACACCGGTCAACGTTATACCGTCAAGGATGCAAAAAAGTTTCCCTCCAACCAGGAGGCCAATCACAGCGCAACATGTTTTGACATCAGAGGCCAATCATAGCGCTGTTGGAAATATGCCCTGAAAGTCAATCTTTGGAATAAACCTTTCAGGACAATAAATGGATGTATAGATGACTCTTATACATCAAATGGCAAAGATACTATTTAAGACTATCTCTATAAACGATATATATCCTAAATGGTGAATCCATGGAAAATGGATCGATTGAAGAAGTAATCTAATGATGTTAGACTACAGAGACCTTCTTCACATAACCATCATGTCCAAAAGGTTCATGGTCATAGGATTGTCGGAGGGATACTGACAATGCATAGACCGGTACATAATATGTCCGCTTCAATTAGAAGGATGGAAAGTTTCATCCCATTCGTGTAGTGACACTAAAACAAGTATGTAGGTGCTCATTAAGGGAATGAGTTCACTGAACACAATCGAACAAGAGTACTTGCATGGAGGTCTACTCACATGTCAAGCAAGTAACTCTAATAGTTGGAATAATGTAAGTAGTCCTTTGACCTGAGGCATCATCGTTGTCTTGTGGTTAAGTACTTGATCTTTGATTATGTCAAAATCACTCCATCCGTGGGTGTCCACGACATAGTTGGGGTTAAGCCACTTAGTCATGAAGGCAAGTGAATGTTCAACAAGAAATCTCTAATCCTCGTTATGAGAGGATGAATACTCTAAGATATGATTCGGGAATCTTCGGCCGAAGTATCGAGCGTAATAAAGGAAAGCGTTCCTATACGACTCAATTGAATCATATAAGAAGGAATAATCACATTAGGGGTTTGACATAATATATCCATACCCTAGTGATGTGATTGAGAGTATTGTTTTAGAAGAAGGATCGAATTACATTGTAATTCCAACTGAATAGGTTCTCTGAACAACTTCTACATTAGCTTGGGTAGCCATGATATATGGTTAGATGTCACTCATGGCTTGTGAGTTCTTCTAGATGATTAAATGTAGTCATCAAAGAAGAAGGTGAATTAAAAGTAAGTTTTAATTCACTAAGTGGTTGGATTAAAATAATCAATTGGATTGATGCCAATCACCTCACTGCCTCGCTAATTAGAACCTAAAACGATTGTTCACCAATACACTCTTGTAGTGAGTAACTAATGGATGATGGAAATAATTAATTGGATTAATTAAGTGTTGTGATTAATTAGAAAGTCTAAAGAAATCATAAAAGCGATATAAGATCGTTTTGGGCTTAAAGAAAAGTTCGGGTTTAATTGGGCATATTGGGCCTAAACCCATTGGGCTTTTATTCAAGCATAAGATGACTTGAAATAAATAAAAGCCCAAAGCCCAAACAACACTAAGGGGGCCGGCCATATAGAGTGAAAGAGGGAGAGAAATGTCAAATGTTGACTTGTTTCTTTTTGGCTATAAAATGAACTTTATAGAGATATTTTTCATTAGGTTTTTGGATGTTCTAAACAACTAAAGAGAAAAGGAAAATATCTCTCTCTTCAACACCAAAGGCCGGCCACCATATGGGTGATTTAGCTAATCATTTTCTCACCCTTTTGGTTATTCCTTCATTCTTCTCACTACACTAGTGGGTGAGGATCTTTAGAGGTTTTCAACTTTGGAAACTTGAAGAGAACCTAGGAGCACTCATTCTAAACAAAGTGGAGGAGGCAATGAAGGAGGCTAGGCTCAAGGACTTCAAGGAGCAAAGGGCTTGGAGGTGGTCCATCCTTGGTCTAAGATCTAGATCAGGAGGTATACAACTACTCCTAAACTTTGCTCTAATATAAATTTGTTTTTGATGCATCTTACATAAACCAATGCATCTTGAAGGGGATTTACATGACTAGAGCTTTGATATTATTTGATAACATGTTTCCTTTGCTTTCGTATATAAATTTTGAATTGTATATGCATGCTAGTCACTAGAAATCCCACTTGAAATCTCATAAATTTCCCTTCAAGCGCGACACATGTCAACATCTGAGGTCAATCATAGCATGACACGTGTCAAAGTCATAACAAAGCTAGAGACTCTCTTCTATAAAAGAAGATCATTCTCTCACAATATTTCTGAATGTCATTTGTAACAAATCATTCACTAGTACTCAATAAAGGAGAGCTTGAACCTATGTACTTGTGTAAACCTTTCACAATTAATGAGAACTCTTCTACTCCATGGACGTAGCCAATCTGGGTGAACCAAGTACATCTTGTGTTTGCTTCCATGTTTCTGTCCATTTACATACATATCCATACTAATGACCGGAGCAATCTAGCGAAGGTCACAAACTTAACATTTTCTGTTGTACCAAAGTCCTCACTAATTTTGTGCATCAACATTTGGCACCGTCTGTGGGAAACGAACTTATTCCTACTGTTTGTACCATACTTGACCAATCCCAAAACTACCGAGCACTGGTCAATGTTATACCGTTAAGGACCCAGACTAGTTTCCCTCTAACCAGGAGGCCAACCACATGAAAAGCCAATCACAGCACGACACGTGTCAACATCAGAGGTTAATCATAACACGACACGTGTCAATGTCAGAACAAAGCTATAAACTCTCTTCTATAAAAGGAGATCATTCTCCCACAATAATCCCTAATGCCATTTGTACTAAATCATTTACTAGAACTCACTAAAGGAGAGCTTGAACCTATGTATTTGTGTAAACCCTTTACAATTAATGAGAACTCCTTTACTTCGTGGACGTAGCCAATCTAGGTGAACCACATACATCTTGTGTTTGCTTCCCTATCTCTATCCATTTACATACTTATCCACACTAGTGACCAGAGCAATATAGCGAATGTAAAAAACTTGACACTTTTTTGTTGTACCAAAGTCCTCACTGATTATGTGCCTCAACATTTGGCACCATTTGTGGGAAACACATTTATTCCTACTCTTTTCAGCTTTGTCACACTGGTTTCCACCATTCATACACTCTCTTTTGACCAAGCATCCATTTCCAACATAGGGAGTGAAGGAAGCCACAACACAGAACAACACCCCCATCGTGCCTACTGTGAGGCAGCAAAAGAAGGAACGAAAGAAGTTCACTTTTCAAGCTAAAGTTGAAGAGCTGGAGGCTCAAAACAACAAGATAGCAATGAAGAACAAGGTCCTCCAGGAGCAATATGAGAAGCTCTTCGAGATGCTCCATGAGGCTAGGCATACTCAAACACATAAGCTCATCACCCCTGTGGAAGTCAACCATTAATTGGGTACCCCCCAACACGAAGGGTCACCTGCCTTCGACATGGGTATTCCTGACGAGGAGCAAGTTACTCATCGAAATGTCGATCAACATGAGACTTCTCTCAACCCAGCTACTTTGACCCGAAGTAAGAGAAGTTGAGGAAGGCACCTTCTTGCAGAATGCAGAAGGAATGGAAAAAAAGGTGAAGGAGACTAGGGGGACTTCCAAACGGCCCGTCTCGAAAGCTAGTACGGTGAATCTAAGAAAAAGCCACATGCCTTTGACCAAACTTCCATACTTCCAAGGGATGAGGAAAACTTACGAATGAGAGTTCTAATGATGCCTGACTCCACCCAGTACCCTCTTATCCTGCATCTCCTCAAAGAGGTGAATAGGCTAAAGGCTGAGCGTTATGCCCAAATCCCTGGCTGGGATCAACCAAGGCCCGACCCTCTAACAAAGAGAATCCATGGCCCTCTACAAGGAGAAACGAAACAGAGGCTTGGCTTGCAATCTTATATTAGGAAGAAATATTTGATTAAGCATATATACCTCTTTGAATCTACCATGGCATACCGAACACACAATGATGAGGAACAGTGTCTTATATTGCCCTCAACTCTTTCTAGTAGAGCTCTCAATTGGTATTGATCTTCGACCTAATACTATGGATTCCTTCGCTAAGCTAAGGAGACTTTTTGTGGGTCAACACATCTTCCAAACTGATCACGTACACTCCGCTAATGAGCTATGTACTATTCGTTGGAAATCAAATGAGTTATTGCATGAATATACTGGTCCCTTCTGCTATGAGTACTCTCGTTGTGCTGAGGCAAATGATAAAACAACACTCAAGGCCTTCACAATAGGTATGCATGAATGCTTGTTCAAGTGCATGATGAATGCTAACACTTGGAAGACTTACTCTGAGGTAATGATGCAAGCTTACAATCATCCATTTGCCTAGGTAAGGACATACCAAATGGACCCCCATATGGTTAACCCCTATCAACAAGTGGGAAGTTGGAAATCAAGTTATACCAAGTAAGGAGATCTTGGCCATTCAAACACCCATTGGATCCTCTCCTGCCTCATATAGCTAGTCGCTAACTCACCAAACGTATTTGTCTCTTGGTAAGGGAAAAAATTTTTACTCTCAGCAAGCTCATTACAACAAGAGGGATAAAAGTTCATATCAAGACAACCAGGGGTGAACGTACCGCTATTATGACTATAGGGCCAAGCCTTACTCTTTCAAAGTGGAAGACTACGTACTGAAGGAAATGATATTATAAGAAGGCATACACATTACAAATGTTTTGACCCTCAACTGCTTGAGATCTTTTGTCACACAAACCATTTGGAGAATATTTAAAGAAGAGAGAATTCAGACAATTTCTTCTGAGTCTTTTGCATTCCTAGCATTGGAACACTTGGTCTACCCTGACCTACCTCTATACTCCAACTCAAAGCTCCAACATAGGTACTTTGACACAAAGTAAGTGATACTAACTGTTACAACGAACATGGTTCACATATAGAAAGCATGGATTCCTTCATGCATAGCAAAACATTCATAAGCATCACTCATATCAATCAACATAAACATCATACATTCCAACACATTCATACATAAACATAATACATTCCAACACATTCATACATACGCCAACTGTTCTTCGAAAGGGTTCAACATACTTTGTGTCATTCAACACTTGCTACAATGTGCCTCGACACCTTGCCCTTATTCTCACCAACTAGGTGATGAAGTAACTCACATTCATGCCACCAACCAAGTGATGAAATGTACAACCCATACACTAATATTATTTGGTAACTTGCCACTCCTATCACCAACTAGGTGAAGAAGGAACTCATTTTCATGTCATCAACCAGGTGATGAAATATGATGAAAGGTGATGAAGGAACTCACCTTCATACCACCAACCAAGTGATGAAAGCAACTCACCATTCATTCTACCAACTAGAAGATGAGTGGTACAACTTGTATATGTGAACTCCTAGCATTCACAAATAATAAAAAACCCTCAAGGTTTACAACTCAACTAGGGGAGCACTTATGCCTAACAAGAGTTATAGTCACTAACAAAGTCTTATTGCAAGCCAACAACGGCTTCAGTGTATGGTATACGAAAATCAAGCTCTTCAGCCTTCTTGCATCTGCTTCAGACATTTCTCCTCTGTAACAATGCAAATACTACAACTCGTAGAAAGCTTCACACACTCTTGATCAAGACTGTTCGAAGCAAATTCAATTTATATGGTTCATCCAAACCTTCAACCACTAAAAGGTGTGGCTAGCATCACAATCTCTTGCTCAACAGTGTGGAAGCAAAATTTGTATATGTTGTCTTTCCCACATTTTCAAATTTCTAGTTTCCCAAACAAAAAAAAAAAAGGAAATTGAGAAATTCAACAACTTCAATAAATGGAGGGCAACTACAATTCTCAAAAGCTTCACACACTCTTGATCAAGATAGTGTGAAGCAAAATCAATTTATGGTGCCAAAAAAGTTTCATCAAAGGAGTTCAACCCACAATTCTCAAAAGCCTCACACACTCTTGATCAAGATAGTGTGAAGCAAAATCAATTTATGGTCCCAACAAAGCTTCATCAAAGGAATTCAACCGCAATTCTCAAAAGCCTCACACACTCTTGATCAAGATAATGTGAATCAAAATCAATTTATGATGCCAAAAAAGCTTCAACAAATGGAGAACAACTACAAATGCCAAAAGCTTCACACACTTTTGATCAAGATAATGTGAAGCAAAATCAATTCATGGTACTCAACAAAGCTTCAACACAAAAGCTTCACCTACAAAACTTCAACATCAAAGCTTCACCTACAAAGCTTCACCTAAAAAGCTTCACCTACCAGGCTTCACTACAAAGCTTCAACTACAAAGCTTCAACCTCAAAGCTTCACTAACAAAAACTTCAACAAATAGGGGGCATCTACAAATGCCAAAAGCTTCAACGTTCTTGATCTGGATAGTGTGAAGCAAAATCAATTCATGGTACCCAACAAAGCTTCAACCTAAAAGCTTCACCTACAAAGCTTCAACACAAAAGCTTCACCACAAAGCTTCACCAACAAAAGCTTCAACAAATGGAGGGCTACTACAAATGCCAAAAGCTTCACACACTCTTTATCAAGGTAGTGTGAAGCAAAATCAATTCATGGTACCCAACAAAGCTTCAACCTCAAAGTTTCACCTACAAGGCTTTATCACAAAAGCTTCACCTACAAAGCTTCACCATAAAGCTTCACCAACAAAAGCTTCAACAAATGGAAGGCAACTACAAATGCCAAAAGCTTCACACACTCTTGGTGAAGATAGTGTGAAGCAAAATCAATTCATGGTACCCAACAATGCTTCAATCTCAAAGCTTCAACACAAAAGCTTCACCTATAAAGCTTCACCAACAAAAGCTTCAACAAATAGAGGGCAACTACAAATGTCAAAAGCTTCACACTCTCTTGATAAAGATAGTGTGAAGCAAAATCAATTCATGGTACCCACTATATATATATATTTTTTTTTTTTTTGAAAATTTAAAAATTCAAAAAAAAAAAAAGGCCTAGGCCAAAGAAAAATGGTGAAGTTTTGTTACTTTGGAACTTGGCTACTAGTAAGACACCTCATTCGTCAACTCCCTCAACCGGAAACTTAGGGGACTCCTCCTACCATATACTACTACACCTCAGTACTTAGAAGTTTCATGACTACTCAGTGACTTGGATCTTTAAAGTCTCCAACCGAGAAGTTTTCCTTACTTGGGAAATCAAGGGAGTATTATTTCAACCTCAATGCTTCACCCCTATAAAAGAAAGGGCAACAGGGCTACTTGTTCAAAAATCGAAAGAAGCATCGCTCTCTAAATCTCGAGAGCCAGATCTTCCTGGATAAAATTTGTCAACACTACCCACACGTAACATCAACTTTTCGGGTACCACGAGTAGCTTTCTCAAAGATCCCTAATCAAGCTAAGGCACATGAATTTTGTAGACCCAACTACCCTAACTATTACCCACAAAAGGTAAAGAAACGTCACCACTACTGGCTAATTGGAAAATCCCTAGATATGTTAATCTCCATCTTTCATGGTAAAGCATACTCATAAGAATGCCTCATTTTTCCTCATATCCAAGAACACACCTTCAACAGATTTGCTTGTTCAAAAATCAAAGAGGCAACACTCTCCGAATTTCGAGAGCCAGATATTCAACATATCTCCTTGTTCGAAAATCGAAGAGGCACCACTCTCTAAACTTCGAGAGTCAGATTTCCTTGGATAAAACTTGTCTGCAATCTTCACATGCAACATTAGCTTTCCGGATACCATGGACCATTTTTTCAAAGTGCTCTGACAACGTTAAAACACATGAATCTTGCAACTCCCATTACATTGCTATGACCGAAAAGGGTAAAGGAACAACATTACTACCCGTTGTTGGGAAAATTCCCATACATGTTTACCTCTATCCTCCACAGCCAGGCAGAACTACAAAAAATGCTTAACTCTTCCTCACATCTGAGAGGGTACTCCCAACGAAATATCTCGAAATACTCAGCTTCCTTCCCCCGATAATACTTTTACAAACAAGTCACGCCAAAGCAAGAGTATATCATATCATCAGGGTTGAAAGCAATAGTATCCCATATCATGCTTTTTCCCTGTCTTTGCCCTTACCTGCAAGACAAGGAGAAAGAAAGTAATCAATCAGCACTTGGAATCAAGCTTCCAGTCAGGAATTGATAGCCTGGAACCCCTTGCTTGATTACTTACCTAGCATTGCTCTCAAGTACTCATCTTTAACATCTTCTGCTTTTAGAGAAGATACAACATCTGCCTGAGGAACAAATAAGGCAAGTGAAAAGGATACAAGGAAACATGTGGAGACAAGCGCAACAGAACACGTGCCGATTCACCTATTACTTCTTCAAAAGCAAAGGTATCTTATATCATCAGGGTTGAACATACTCCAGATTTGACAAACTTATTTTTACCCTCAAATTTCGAGTTGGCTCGTTCATTTGGAGGAAACCAAGAAACCCTACAATCCAGTTCAAGAATAAGCCTGTGGAAAGTCAACAAGTTCAAAAGCAAAAGTATCTTATATCATCTCTTCTCCATTTTCTTCTCTTTATCCTTTTTTGCTGCCTGCAAGATAGGGAGAATGAGAACAATTAGCTGGAACCCGAGATCAAAACTTCCAATCTGAGGCTGACTGCTTGGAACTATGATTACTCAATGCTTGGATGTTGCAAGTCCCCAACCGAGGAGCTTCTCTCACTCAGGAACTTAGAGGAGCACTGTTTGTACCATACTTGACCAATCCTGAAACTACCGAGCATTGATCAACATTATACCGTTAAGGACCCAGAAGAGTTTCCCTCCAACCAGGAGGCCAATCACAGCACGGCACGTGTCGACATAAGAAGCCAATCACAGCGCGACACGTGTCAACATCAGAGGCCAATCACAACACGACAAGTGTTAATGTCAGAACAAAGCTAGAAACTCTCTTTGATCACAGCACGACACGTGTCAATCACAACACGACACGTGTCAATGGTAATGTCAGAAGCCAATGTCACAACATGACATTTTTTGTTATACCAAAGTCCTTATTATTTTTGTGCATCAACACCTACTCTCTTCAGCTTTTTCAAGCTAGTTTCCACCATTCGTACATTCTCTTTTGACAAGATATCCTTTTCCAACATGGGAAGAGAAAGAAGCCACAGCATGCAGAACGACACCCCTTTCGCACCTAGTGTGAAGCAACGAAAGAAGTTTACTCTTCAGGCTAAAGTCGATAAGATGGAGGCTCAGAACAACAAGATAGCAATGAAGAACAAGGTCCTCCATGAGCAGTATGAGAAGCTCTTCGAGATGCTCCATGAGGCTAGACATACTCAAACACACGAACTTATCACCCCTGTGGAAGTCAACCATCAACTGGGTGCCCCCGAACACGGAGAGTCACCTACCTTCGACATGGGTATTCTTGACGATGATCGAGCTACTCATCGAAATGTCAATCAACATGAGACTTCTCTCAACCCACATGCTTTGACCCGAAGTAGGAGAAGTGGAGGAAGGCATCTTCTTGCAAAAGGAATGGAAATATCAAGAGCTGTTTACCGTGACTGGCGAGACTTCCTAAGACATCGTCGAGAAAATTATATCCACATAGGCTCAAGGGTTAAAGACCCATGAGTCATTGAAGGCTCAGTCCTCTACCACAACGTAGGCCAACGCCTAATCCAAGAAAGGAACCACATGCCTTGGAAGGACAAGAAGGTGAATGAGACTCAAGGGACTTCCAAACGACACGTCTCGAAAACCAATATAGTGAATCTAAGAAAAAGCCACATGCCTTTGACCAAACTTCCATACTTCCAAGGGATGAGGAAAACTTGCGAATTAGAGTTTTAATGATGCCTGACTCCACTCAGGACCCTCTTATCCTGCATCTCCTCGAAGAGGTGAATAGGCTAAAGGCCGAGCGTCATGCCCAAATCCCTAGCTTAGATCAACCAAGGCCCGGCCCTCTGACAAAGAGAATCCATGGCACCCCTTGACAAGGAGAAACGAAACAGAGACTTGGCTTGCAATCTTATACTGGGAAGGAAGATCTGATTGAGCATATATACTTCTTTGAATCTACCATGACATAACGAAGACGCAATAATGAGGAACGATGTCTCATATTGCCCTCAACTCTCTCTAGTAGAGCTCTCAATTGGTATTGTCGTCTTCGACCAAATGCTATGGATTCCTTCGCTGAGCTAAGGAGACTTTTCGTGGCTCAACATATTTTTCAAGCTGATCATGTACATTCCGTTGATGAGCTATACACTATTCGTCAGAAATCAAATGAGTCATTGTGTGACTATGATGGTCACTTCTGTTATGAGTACTCTCGTTGTCCTGAGACAGATGATAAAACATCACTCAAAACCTTCATGGTTGGCATGCATAAATGCTTCTTCAAGTGCATGATGAATGCTAACACTTGGAAGACCTACTCTGAGGTAATGATGAAAGCTTACAATCATACATTTGCCAAGGTAAGGACATACCAAGGTAACCCCCATATGGTTAACCCCTATTAATAACATACTTTGTGTCATACATAAACATCATACATTCCAACACATTCATACATAAGCTAACTATGCTTCAAAAAGGTTCAACATACTTTGTGTCATTCGACACTTGCTACAATGTACCTCGGCACCTTGCCCTTATTCTCACCAACTAGGTGATAAAGGAACTCACCTTCGTGCCACCAACTAGGTGATGAAATGTACAACCTGTACTCTAATATTATTTGGCAACTTGCCACTCTTATCACCAACCAGGTGAAGAAGGAACTTACCTTTGTGCCACTAACCAGGTGATGAAATGTACAACCCGTACTCTAATATTATTTGTCCACTTGCCACTCTTATCGCCAACTAGGTGAAGAAGGAACTCATCTTCGTGTCCCCAACCAGGTGATGAAATGTGATGAAAGGTAATGAAGGAACTCACCTTAGTACCACCAACCATGTGATGAAAGTAACTCACCATTCATTCGACCAACTAAAAGACGAGTGGTAGAACTTGTACATATGAACTCCTAGCATTCACAAATAATCAAAAACCCTTAAGCTTTACAACTCAACTAGGGGAGCACTTATGCCCAACAAGAGTTATAGTCACCAACAAAGTCTTATTGCAAGCCAACAACAGCTTCAGTGCATGGTATACAAAGATCAAGCTCTTCAGCCTTCTTGCATATGCTTCGGACATTTCTCCTCTGTAATAATGCAAATACTACAATTTGTAGAAAGCTTCACACATTCTTGATCAAGATTGTTCGAAGCAAATTCAATTTATATGGTTCATCCAAACCTTCAACTACTACAAGGTGTGGCTTGCATCACAATCTCTTGCTCAACAGTATGGAAGCAAAATTTGTATATGTTGTCTCTCCCACATTTTCAAATTTCCAATTTCCCTAACAAAAAAAAAGAAAAAAAAGGAAAATTGAGAAATTCAACAACTTCAACAAATGGAGGGCAATTACAATTCTCAAAAGCCTCACACATTCTTGATCAAGATAGTGTAAAGTAAAATCAATTTATGGTGCCAACAAAGCTTCATCAAAGGAGTTTAACCACAATTCTCAAAAGCCTCACACACTCGTGATTAAGATAGATGAAGCAAAACCAATTTATGATGCCAAGAAAGCTTTATCAAATGAGTTCAACCACAATTCTCAAAAGCCTCACACACCCTTGATCAAGATAGTGTGAAGCAAAATCAATTTATGGTGCCAACAAAAGCTTCAATAAATAGAGGACAACTACAATTATCAAAAGCTTCACACACTCTTGATCAAGATAGTGTCAAGCAAAATCAATTTATGATGTCAACAAAGCTTCAACCTCAAAGCTTCACCTACAAAGCTTCACCACAAAAGCTTCACCTACCAAGTTTCACTACAAAGCTTCAACATCAAAGCTTCACTTACAAAGCTTCAACCTCAAAGCTTCACCTAAAAAGCTTCAACACAAAAGTTTCACCTACCAAGCTTCACTACAAAGTTTCACTTACAAAGCTTCACCTACCAAGCTTCAACCTCAAAGTTTCACCAACAATAGCTTCAACAAATAGAGGGCAACTACAAATGCCAAAAGCTTCAAACACTCTTGATCAAGATAGTGTGAAGCAAAATCAATTCTTGGTACCCAAAAAAAAAAAGGGCCTAGGCCTCCCCTTCTTTGGGCCTAACAACTTTCATAGCAAATATATAAATGAGGAGTTTTAGTGGCACCACTTAGAAAGGAAAATGGTGAAGTTTTTTAACTTTGGAAACTTGGCTACTAGCAAGACACCTCATTCGTCAACTCCCTCGACAGAAGACTTGGAGGACTCCTACCATATACTACTACACCTCGGTACTTGGAAGTTTCACGACTACTTAATGACTTGGATTTTTAAAGTCTCCAACTGAGAAGTTTTCCTTACTCGGGAAATCAAGGGAGTATTATTTCAACCTCAATGCTTCACCCCTGTAAAAGAAAAGGCAACAGGGTACATGTTCAAAAACTGAAGAAGCATCGTTTTCTGAATCTCGAGAGCCAGATCTTCCTAAATAAAATTTGTCAACACTACCCACACGCAACACACCACAAATAACTTTACCAAAAATCTCTGATAAAGTTAGACACATAAAATTTGAAGGTCCAACTACCCTACTATTACCCACAAAGGTAAAGGAATAACACCACTGCTTGATAACTGAAAAGTCCCTATGTGTGTCAACCTCCATGCTCCGTGGCAAGGCCGACTGGCAAAAATGCCCAACCTTTACTCACATCCAAGAAAACACTCCCAACAAGATTTCTTGCTCAAAAATTGAAAAGGCACCTCTCTCCAAATCTCGAGAGAAAAATCCCCTAACATGATTGCTTGCTAAAAAATTGAAGAGGCACCGCTTTCCGAATCTCATAAGCCAAATCCCCAATAGGATTGTTTGTTCAAAAATTAAAAAGGCAACGGTCTTCGAATTTTAAGAGTCAGATCTTTAACATATCTTCTTGCTCGAAAATCAAAGAAAAACCTCTCTCCAAACTTCGAGAGCCAGATTTCCTTGGATAAAACTTGTCTGCAATCGTCACACACAACATCAGCTTTCCGGATACCACAGACCACATTTTCAAAGTGCTCTGACAAAGTTATAACATGTGAAGCTTGCAGGTCCCAGTACATTGATATGACCGAGAAGAGTAAATGAATAGCATCACTATTTACAATTAGGGAAATTCCTATATATATCAACCTTCATCCTCCACAGCCAGGCAAACCTGCAAAAAATGCTCAACTCTTCGTCACATTCGAGAGGGCACTCCCAATGAAGTCTCTCGAAATATTCAGCTTCCTTCCTCCCGATAATACTTCTACAAACAAGTCACGCTAAAGCAAGAGTATCTCATATCATCAGGGTTGAAAGTAAGAGTATCTCATATCATGCTTTTTCCCTGTCTTTTCCTTTGCCCTTGCTCTTACTTGCAAGATAAGGAGAAAGTGAGCAATCAGTCAACACTTGGAATCAAGCTTCCAGTCAGGAACTGATTGCCTGGAACCCCTTGCCTGATTACTTACCTAGCATTGCTCTTGAGTACTCATCTTCAACATCTTATGCTTCCAAAGAAGATACCACAACTGCCTGAGGAACAAATAGGGCAAGTGAAAAGGATACAATGAAGCATGTGGAGACAAGTGCAATAGGACACGTGCTGATTCATCTATTACTTCTTCAAAAGGCAAAAGTATCTCATATCATCTCTTTTTATTTTTCTTCTTTTTTATTCTTATTACTGCCTGCAAGGTAGGGAGAATGAGAATAATCAGCCGAAACTTGAAATCAAACTTCTGATTTGGGATTGATTACTTGGTACTCTTATTGCATACTTTGTCTATCACCTCTTTCAGCAGATCTCCTCGCTCAAAGACTGGGGGACTCCTACTATAGGGTTTGTATCGCGCTTGACCAGCCTCTAAACTACAAGTAAGCTTTAAGTGAAATTGATACATTACCTTGTGCATCTCCATCGGTTAAAGATAACACCCCTGGATGGAGGAAAAGTACTTCTAGAGAAGATGTCACATCTACCTATGAGACGGAAAGGCAAGTGAAAACGATACCACACTTCGGTACTTAGAAGTTTCGTGATTACTCAGCAGCTAGGATATTGCAAGTCCTCAACCGAGGTGCTTCCCTCACTCGGGAACTTAGGGGAGCATTGTTTGTACCATACTTGACCAATCCCAAACCTACTGAGCACCAGTCAACATTATACCATCAAGGATCCACAAAAGTTTCCCTCCAACCAGGAGACCAATCATAACGCGACACGTTTTGACATCAGAGGCCAATCATAATGCGACACGTGTCAACATCAGAGGCCAATCACAACACGACACGTGTCAAAGTCAAAACAAAGCTAGATACTCTTTTCTATAAAAGGAGATCATTCTCTCACAATATTTCCAAATGTCATTTGTACTAAATCATTCACTAGTACTCAATAAATGAGACCTTGAACCTATGTACTTGTGTAAACCCTTCACAATTAATGAGAACTACTCTACTCCGTGGACGTAGCCAATCTGGGTGAACCACGTACATGTTGTGTTTGCTTCCCTGTTTTTGTCCATTTACGTACCTATCCATACTAATAACCGGAGCAATCTAGCAAAGGTTACAAACTTAACATTTTCTGTTGTACCAAAGTCCTCACTGATTTTGTGCATTAACAACATATAATCCAGTACTAGAAACTAATTAATTTTCTTGCCCATAGGTGTAAATTAATCTAGTTTCATGAAGTCTATTGGGATAAAGCTTCATGTCATCAGTTACAAATATTTCCACTATGAGCTCCATAATAGGTTGTGGTTTTAAGGCATGGAAATTGGTTGCATCATGACTTATTTTGGTGTCTCCTTATGAGATTTACTGTTGCAAAGTATTGGACTCATGAAGGTTAATCAAGGATTGCTAAGGTACCCATTGTTTAAGTATAATGCTTGTAAATATTTTCAATTTGAACTACAAGTCTGTTTAGAGGATGAAATTTGATTAGTTGAGTTTCATTTGGACACCGAAATTGAAATAACATGAAATTGTATTTATTAGAGATGTTTAGATTCATGCTAGATGAACATAATATTTCTGGCAGATTGCGTGTCATGATTAAAATTGGATGAATGACACGTCTAATGGTCACCAAATGACTTGGATTTTTTATATGTTCAAGATATATATGTCTACTATGTGTCTGCAAAGTTTCGTAATTTTTTGCCATGTATTGAAATATGGTGAATTTATTAGTAACCCATGCTTGTATAGACAGTTTTACTGGCAGATTGCATTGGTTTTTTGAGACATCACTTTAAACCACTATTTTGATCCAAAACGGCTCTATATTTTTATATTATGAAGATTAGTATGTCTATTTTGATATGTATAATTTTGGTAGCAATCATGCTTATAAATTAATTATGATAAATTCTAAAGTAAGTGTAACTCATTACTGAAATTATGTTTGACAACTTTATGTTGGTTGTGATGTCGATTTTAGTATGTCTAAAATATAAAGCAATTTTTGTTTAGGTACATCTTTGAAAGAATATATTAATGAATGTTTGCCCAAGTGGGAGAATTAGTGAAAGAAAATTCGGCTTCACACTCATTAACTTATTTGCAATAAGTGTATAAACTCTAAAAGCTTAGTGGGAGTTGTTCTAAAGTTTTGAGCATTAAGTGGACTTGCATGAATGTATTATAGTGTTATTCCATCTTCCATGAATATGTGTTTTGGTTGATGAAATTGGATTTATGCCATGACTCGAATGACAATAATATGTTTAAGTTACTTGAATGAGTACTTGGTGTATGTGTATATTTTTACTTGCAATCATTTGGATGCCTTGATTGATTATTTGTTAATCTTTAGAAAGAATTTTGAGGCTCATGGGGACTTAGCATACATATGGAATTATTAATACAAATAAGATGGTTGTTGGATGCATGATTTTGTATAAACAAGGGTGAATGTCTTAGTTTTACCTTTCATCGAGATTATGCTATTTAATGTGTTAAGGAGAGGTTAAGGAAAGACAATTTTTTAGTGATATGCATTCATTGACTAACGGGGGTGTAGTCAAATGATGATTTTAAAGGATTTTAAAAGACTTTAGAAACATGGTGTAGCTAACTAGGATTTTAAAAGATTTTAAAAGAATTCATTCAAATACAGGGGTAGATCAGTGGGAGCATAAGTTTCATGTTAGTAATACCTTACATTTGTAGATGACCTATAAGGTATGTATGGTTTTTTTTAATCCATGTATTCAGTTTAATCTCCAGTTGGATTCATGGAGTCATATTTTTGTGTGGTGGTCAATTATCAGATGACTATATGTTTAATATCAAGTTAATCAAATTGTACTTTAAATTATAACGGAAGGATTAATGTTCTTGCTCATAGGTGTGGATTAATTCTTTTGGTTCGACTTAAAATGGCATGATATGATTTATATGTTGTACTAGTTGTGAGGGCTTTTTCATCTTGCTCATAAGTGTTGAAATTTTTCTCATGAAAGTAATTGATATGGTATATGAACTAGTGTCAAAAACATGTTAATTCATCTTGCTCGTAGGTGTTGAATTAATTATGTTTTATGAAGTTTTGTTTGCAATTGTAGTAGAAGTTTGCATTAAAGATGACCTGAGATGATAAAAGTTGAGACATATTTAGGTAATTAAAGTTCATCTCTGTAATCATAATTTGACGGTGTTTCATGTGAATGAGGATTTTAGCATGTGTGATTATGAAGGTTTTGGGTTGTGTCAACCTTACAACGTTGCTAGTTCCATGTTGAAAGACTTATTTGACAGAAACTTGTATCAAGGATAGGATGTTGTCACAACTACATGGCCATTAAAGTGACATTAATTTCCTATCTCAAGTATAAACATAAATATTATATTTGTAGACAAGTGGGAGAATGTTGGATTTATTCCAATGTAAATCAACCTTAAATGATCTACAACGTATAATAGGAATGTAATTTTGGCGATTAATGTAGATATTGTGATTTGATCTTCTAAAGATATCAATCTATCAATCTATAATAGATGTTTTGTAATACAAGTAAGATTGACAAAGTCCTTGGTTTATGTGATTATGATACTTAACTCATAGGCTAAAAAAGTGGTATTTGGGATTTCTTTGTGGACGGAACCTTAATGCCTTAGTTAGTATAACTACTAACTATTGAGCAAAAATTGTACATAATATGTAAACAAATAATTCCCTTGACACAATCTCACCCTCGTTCATTTTTTCAAAGAGGGTTTTATTAGTTTGAGTTCGACCCATTCTATGCTACGCGCCTATTAATTACAACCTTTTGTTTTGGGAAAGGAATACCCTTTGATTCTAATATGAATAAATCGTAACTTGAGGATTTGGGTGTTTATTTGATTTTGTGACTGCATCTAGGTAAACCCCTAGATTGCCTACGTACCCTTGTTGAGGGATCAAGTCACTTGTAGTTCCTTGTATGCTTGATACTTGTTTGGATTTGATACCTTGTACAGTTTTAGCTCATGCGGGTGAGGACTTTGCGCCATTGGAGCGTTTAATGCCTTGTGCAGTTTAGGTTCTTGCAGGTGAGGACTTTAAGCCATTGGAGCTTTTAATGCCTTATGCAATTTAAACTCGTGTAGGCGAGGACTTTAAGCCATTGGAGTGTTTGTGCCTAGTGCAGTTTAGGCTCTTGCAGCCAAAGACTTTAAGCCATTGGAGCTTTTGATTTGGCTTCATGCCATTTGAGATTTTTCTTCAGCTTCATTGCTTGAGCAGCATACATTAATTGGAAATCTAGGAATTGTGCTTCCAGACTTTTCCTTTACTCTTCGTAGAGTTTGTACTTACTTGGTCAGAAGTGAATTTAGTCTATATAAACCAGGGATTCATCTTGATTTCGTGTTTGCGTCTAAAATTTGATATCAGACTGCCTACGTATCCTTAATGGAATCAAACCGGCGTAGTTCGTATATTATCTCAATATTTTTAGGAAACAATGATGTTTTTCAATCTTTGGTGTCATAGAGCCACTGCCGTGAGTTTTAATCCATGGACCATGCTTATAATACTCACGTGAGTAGCCCTCTCTTGATGTAACTTTTCCTTTCTTTATTATATATATTTGTAGTGTTTGGATCAAACAGGCTCATAAGATGGAAAAAGACACATGGCAACCCTCTCCTTTTTATTATATATATTCTTCTTTTGATTTTTCGACCTCATTCAATATGGGTCCTTGAACCCATTTGACCCACCAAACTCCTGACAACAAACTTTTAGTTTCTCTCCTTTTTTAATGTGGACTCTTCCAAGTCCAAAAACTTCTCATTTTCTACGTGGCCAAGCTCCCACGTGAGGTGCAGCTTTATTCATTCCCCTCTCTTGCGAAAGGGCCTCAGAAGTCCTCTTTTTCTTGACTCTAAATTTCAGTGGTCTTCCTCTAGAAGCAAGCGACTATTCCGATATACTTGGACTTCCATGGACTTCATTACATTTAAAACTTCTATTTGGATTGGGTATCCGTGGATTTTAGAGTAAGAATAGGTAAGGTTTGTTGGAGTTTAGATTTTTTGTTCCAATTACTTCAATTTTCCATCATTTCTCTTTAAACCACAAAGTCCCACTTTAAGCAGGACACGAGAGTGTCATCTTTCTACTGCCTTGTTCTTTTGCTTGTGTGCTTCCTTTGTGGATTGAAAACTCAAAACAAAGAGGGGAAGAAATCAAGCAGGTTACCCATTTTGTTTTCTTTATGTTCTGGGTTTGCTTATGTATTTGCAGTGGAATGAAACTCTAACTGCGATGAAATTATCAATTATTTCATGCAGGCATCCCAGGCAATGACCACTCTTCTATTTGGTTGTTGGACATACTAATTTTGCAGTACCGAGTTCGTTGAAAACAAGTATTGATTCATGGCTCCAAAGGTGAGGAGTGTACTCTGAAATTTGTAGGGCGCTCTTATAGTATTTGCTGCATTTTAAATGAGTTTTGATGTACTAGAGTGTAAATAATCTCTGGAATTTCTATTTCCACAGGGGAAATTATTTGACTGGTCTTGACAATGGGGATTTGGACACCCTTTGTGTTCCCATTCATATTTCGTCTTAGATACTTGCCATATTTTCTAATTAACCCTTGTACAAAGTGATGTTTTTCCCAAAATCTTTTGTAGTTTTGACTTGTCTTCTAGTTCCTTGGGTGTTTGCCATGTGAATGAGTTTCCTAAATAATTTGGCAGCAAGCTTTTCCTTCTTTGTAGACTTGAGACGGCAAGTGTTTAATATAAAGGTTTTGAACCCTTTTTCTTTTTTGTCTCATCTTCTCGTGGAAAAGAAGGCTTTGAAACTTCTTTTAAATGTTTGTGGCAGAGAAGCAGGTGAAATTTTTTGATACAATGAAACTCTTTGTCCCATCTTCACGTGACAAAGAAGGCTTTGAACCTTCTTTTAGTTGTTATTTTAAAGATTGGGAAATTTTCCTTTCTTTCCTTGTCTTTATCAAAGGTTGAATTGGGAACTTCCTTTTGTGGAATTTAGACTAAACATGAATCGGTCAAGGGGAGCCAAAGTTGCATTTTGCTTCTTTTCCCTTGTTTATTTGTCCACAAATGCATCTGTTTTCTCATTGGATCACAAAAGAATGACTTCCAAATTCCATGGGTTTCTTCTAGCTTTTTGCGATACGGCATTTACCAAACCCATCTCCTTCAAGCCGTATAATGTACGGACAGCAAGTATGGGTTACTTAGACTTTGATTGGAAATTCACAAGTTGGTCTAGGCCACCCTGAAGAAATTCATGGGATGCTAGAGATTATTCCTGCTGTAGTCAATGGGGAGTCTAGATCTTTTTTTTCATTTCTCTTTTAAACATTGCAATTTTCTTGTATAAACTGAAGATTACAGACTTCTAGGTAGTTGATTACACCCTTTTTTTTCACTTTTGCCTGCAACACAACATTTAAACAAGAGCGATGAATGAACTAACAAAACTTGTTTCATACCTGGCGATGAATGTTCTTCCTTTGGATCTTGACTCTAAAGCACAAATGATTGAACTGCTTGCTCTCTTTTCTGGCAGCACTTCGTTGCTTTTGGAATTTTCTCTCAAAGTTTCTCTATTTTTCTACAGAGTATCTCCTTTTTTTTTTCTTTCTTGCTGCAGGTGATGCCTATTTATAGGCATCCTAGGAAAGCTCTAGAATTTGTTGCATGGGGGAAGTTGGAGGCCATGACCTCCTGCCACTTTTACTTAACCTCTCCCACTAACTTTTGCAGTTTTTTTTTACGCCCTGCGGAGAAATAGGAGGTTTCTGTGTTGCACGTTTTCTTCCCCCTTTTGTAGGAAGAAATTCATATTTTATTTTTTTTATTTGTTTATTTCTGGATGTTGTTTTGTATGTAAGGCCCATCCTCACCTTTTGGGTTGGATTACATTTTGTTTTTGCCTTGTAGTTTGGCCTAATTTATATGGACTCTATTTTTTATATGTCATGTGTTTTTATTGTTCAACACTAACGTCCGTACAAACCTTAGATACTCAACAAATGCTTCCCATAAAGTAGTTGTATCTAGCTAGGTGCTTTGTAGAAGACTTTGGTGTTCCCGCAAACTACATCATTTCTCTAGTTGGTCTCCAATGGCTATCGTTTCATGATCAAGTCAGTCAACTACTTTTTTGTGTTCTAATTATATAATCATATAAGGTTTACAAAGGAGGTGTTTTGGGATGGGGATGACAGGGAGTTTAGAACGGTAGATGATGTCGTTTTGGATAGTTTCCATAGCCATCTATTGGGGGAAAAAAGGATTATCCATAGAGAAAAAAGACACCAAAACGATTGGTTTATTTTGAGCAAAATTGGAGCTTTTATAGGCCTGTAAGGGATCTTCATAACAGGAGGTGTTGGGGCGGTTTGTTTTGAGCAAAATTGGATCTTTTATAGGCCCATAGGGGATCTTCATAAGAGGGTTTTTTTTTTTTTTTTGTTAGGGGGGGGACAGATTAGGGAATTGTTTGGGGATGAAGCCATGATGGTGAATAATTGGTGTTGGTGAATGATGATTGGAGGCTTCATAACAAGAGGTGTTGGGGGGATTTGTTTTGAGCAAAATTGGAGCTTTTATAGGCCCATAGGGGATCTTCATAACGGGAGGTGTTTTTTGGGGGTGGGGAGGGGGGAATTATAGAATTGTTTGGTGGTGAATCCGTGATGGTGAATAATTGGAATTGGGGTTGGTGAATGATGACTCGAGGCGGAAGGTAGACCTGGTAATTTTTTAGATGACTTGTTAACACAACACAAAAATAACGGGTTTTGGGTCGACATGATAATTAATCAGGTTATTATCGGTCACACGATAAAAACCTGTTAATAATAATTATTAACAGGTTTAAACGAAGGTGACATGCGGGTAATCCGTTTCGACACGTTAAGAAAAAAGTTATTTTGATGATTTTAATTTTTTAAACTACTAAAGGAACTTACTATAAAATACACTAACCATAGTGTATATATGTATATATTGTATATTAAATATGTATTATTGTATTATCATTATATACAAATGTAAAAAGGGGAACTTTAACGAAAAATTCCAAGTACTGTTCATTTTAACGAAAAACCACATTTTTATACTAAAAAGTCAATCATGATACTATTCACTTTACCCTTTATTTTGTTCTTATCGTTAAAACTCAAAGTTTTCAAGTCATTTTCATTTGTTTTCCTATATAAAAAAAGGTTTATTTATTTATTTATTTTTATAGTATGCTATAGGCAAAGTGACACACCCCGACCAAAGATCAAGGCGTTCTGACCATCACGTGAGGGTGACGTAGCCATGTGCACAATGCAGAAGTAATAAGGATAAGAAATATACGAATAAATAAGAACCAAAAGCTAATTAATGTGCACTAATAAGCAAAAAGTGCTAGGAATGAGATACAAGTGTAAATATACTTAATCAGAGCATAGAAGTCTAAGTGCAGTCCAGTAGGACAAGTACTAGTTATACAGTACTAGAAAAAGTCCTACAAATATTATACTTTGTCAAAACCGCCAGGATCCACAAATGTCATCAACAGCAAGTCTACCTAAAACCTGGTAGGGCGCAAAACAAAAAGTGTGAGTGGGCAAAAACAAAACTTTTCAAAATCATTTCATTTACCAAAAGCTCTAAACCCTCGCTGTAAAACATGTATAATTTTCCCAAAAATGGAATATAAATATATATATATTTATATATTAAATCATGCTTCACAAATCCATAATCATAAGTATGCCATGCCAAAAATATAAAACAGAATAAGTAACTCAGGTGAAAATAAATTCGTGGAAATAACATATTAGCCGAACCCTTCAGAAGTCTGAACGGTTGAATTCATAGCTGATTAATCAATCTAGCCGGAGTCACTACAAGTGATCTATACGGCACTACACTGCACACGAGTCGGAACCACTGTACGGGTCTGTACGACAAGACAGGTGTAATATAGTTATGCTCAATGCTATGCACTCATGATAGCTATGCGATAAATCGCTAGTCAACTACGAGTCGGAACCACCTATGATGGTCTGTACGACATGATTGTGCACTTAAATTGGATCCAATGTGAGCATAAGGTGTAGGAGGTGACATTATAAACAGGCTTGTACCATATATCTAGCTAATCATAACCACCTGAGGTGCAGGTTTATAAGCTCTATGCTTCTCAATTAATCACAACCGTTATTCACATTCACAATTCATAAACTCACATGAGCTTACCTGAGCGTCCACAACACCACAATTATATATTATGCATCATATACTAATTCATATGTTGAATATAAATTATATGCATGGCATTTCAAGGCATACATTCATTTAAACGCATTTTCTAGGAAAATATCAAGTATATAAGTATATATTGAAAACCAAAGGTTCACTCATTGGTATGTTGAAGGGTTGTAGCCCCTGAGTCGCCCTTGACTGCGCTCGTCCTCGAGATAAGTCTCCCCTATTTGCGAAACAACTATAAAAACGTTAATTTAAAGCACATAACCAATACTAGCTAATAACTTCTCATACATTGCTCAACTGAGGTATATATATATACCATCGTGACCTACACAACTCCATGAACACGCCCAAAATTTTAAAATAATTTTTGGAGCCGTCACACGCCGACAAGGGCACGACCCTACAAGCGACCACGCGCAGGGAACCCTAACGGAATCCCCTAACCCCGTTAGGAATATTTCGTTAAAAAGTAACAGAAACCGTTAATTCTACCTGATGGCGTCATAATATTCCATCAAAGTTTGACGGAATATTCTCTGTCTTCTACCTTCGAACTCTGGCGACTGTCGTTATCACCGGAAACTAGAAAATCTTAAAATCCTTATAACTTCTTCGTTTTTGAACCAAAACTCATGAAACTTAAACCAAATTGAAGCTTACAACGAGTAGAACACATTCTTACCAATTTCAAGCTCCAAAAATCACGGGATCTCGCAGGAGAAGACACGATAGTTTCAGCCAACTTTCAAACTCGCCAAACTCGACTTCCCGACGTCCAATTTGCTTGGTTTTTTTCCTCCGAGCTTCGTAAGAACATCCTAAATCTTCATACGAGCTTAAAATCCCCTGAAACATCCATAATTACGACCATGTGAATAGTACTCAAATCGGGGGTGATGGTTTCTCGGGTTTTACAAACTTTCAAGTCCTAAAAATGGTACGAATGGACTCAGGAGCTTGTAGGGAACAAGAACATTACCTTTTTAACGTCGATTCATGCGTGAAAGGTTAAGTTCGAAGTTCGTCCGTACGGTTTGTACGGAAAATAGAAATAAGTCCGAGAGGGAGGAGAGAGAGAGAGCACGGGAGTGATGGAGAGAGAGAGTGTGTGTGTGTGTGTGTGTGTGTGTGTCCACGTGGGTCACCCACCAAAACCAACAAAACTAAGTCCTTTTTTTGTTTCCCTTAGTTCTAAACTTAGGAAAATAATGGATGGGTCCAAAACCCAAGTACACAATACAAATTTTTGAATATTAATTGGTCCCGGAATTTTGTTTCCCTTAGTAACTTCCACGTTCGAGACCAATTAATATTCCAAAATTCCGGGACGGGCTGCCACACAAAGGGTGAGATTAAAAAAATTATAAAACACATTAAAATAAAAATATTAAGTATTTTAAAAATACCAAACACGTTAAAAAATAATGTTTAAAGTTCCTCAGCTTTGAAACACAACTACTTTCATTTTGCATATCCTTTAACGTTTGATATTTTCTAATAATTTACTGATGTTTTTAAGCACAACTCCTTTCATTTTGCATATCCTGGATCATTTTTAAACAATCCAATAGTGGCAATTAATTCTGACAATAATTAAAATATTGTTGTAAAGTGGAGTGGCCACAAGCTTTTGTATCCCCTTCTGGCCCATGATCAGAAGAAGAATACTTAGTCTTCTTTCCCTCAATTCCTCACTTCAGTTTCTTCTTTATCCTTTGACACACCCCGATCCGGAGAATCAAGGCGTGCTGACCGTCACGTGGGCGTGACGTAGCCAGAAGTGCGACACAGAAGCAAGATAACAAAAATAAGAAGGAATTTAAACCAATCACTAGCAGAACAACCTACTAGCAAAAAAGGGGAGTTATAAAGTAAACACATAAATTCAGAGCATAGGTCTAAGTGCAGTCAAGTAGGACCATAATAAAAGTACAACACCCACAGGTGAGTTCTACATGTAGAGCGTCTGTCAAAATGCCGAAAAAGACCTCGAGAGCCACCAACTGCTAACTAGAACTTGGAGGGGCACAAAACAAAGATGAGTGGGTCAGTAAAACCAAAGATTTTCCAAAATATTTCATTTAAAACATTTCTAACCCCTCACCGTAAAACCTGTATACTTTCCCAGAAAATAGTATATAGACATATATATACACAAATCATCAAAACTCAGCTCGTCATCTATCAATATAACATCTCAGAAAGAATATGCCATGACATGCCAAAATATAATAAGAATGCATCAATATAAATCAGGTGAAATAATAAATCAACTGGAGACCCTACAATGGTCCTGTTCGGCTGATTCTATAGCTCAACATCCCACTCAGCCGGAGTCACCACAGTGACCTATACGGCCCAACTCTGCACGTCACTCGGAACTACATAAGGTAGTCTGTACGATGAAACGTGTATAAATATGCTCTAGTGCTTCTCTCATCAATCATCTGCGCGCATAACTAAGGTCACCCACTAGTCGGAATCACATCTAGTGATCTATACGACTAGCATGTCGGAACCCTCACATGGTCTATACGACATCTACCTACTTGAATCCAAGATGAGCGTGTGGTGTGGTGAATAATAATATAAGCACTAACACCTAGGGTGCATGTTATGAGCTTTCAATGCAATTCTCATAAATAAATCATCAGAACGATGTAAAAACTCACATGTGCGTCCACAGCGCCAATTCACATATATATGCATCAATTCTCAATTCAAATATCTCAACAATTGCATGCATGGAAATTCAAATCATATTTTCATATAAACGCATTTTCTGGGAAAAACAGTAGTATATAAGTAATACGAAAACAAAATTGCCCACTCACTGATAAGTCGATGGGTCGTAACCCCCGTGACGTCCTTGGATGCGCTCGTCCTCGGGATAGGTGTCACCTATATGCGAAACAAATATAAAAACGTTAATTTAAACACATAACCAACAATTCGAAATAACTTCTCATACGATGCTCAATTTGGGTATATGAATATACTACATCGACCTACTCGACGTCACGGACGTCGAGAAATTTTTAGAAAAATTTTTGGAAGCCGCACGTGCCCCCACACGCCAGGACAGGCACGGGGACACGCGCCCTCACGCGCATCATCCCTAACCTCGGCTCGCCGAACTAAACTTTCCGGCGGCCGGTTTTCGGCCAAATTGGTAACTCCTTGTTCTCCTTCGTTTCTCAACCATTTTCTTCATATTTTATATCAATTTGAAGCCCCAAGCATGTAGAATCACGATACACTACTTTTAAGCTCTAAAAACAACTAAATCTCACCGGAAAATTCCAAGCAAAACCGGCCAAAATCGAACCTAGTGATCCCGTCCAAAACCTTCAAACAAAGCATTCCGAGTTTCCTTGGGACCTCACTAAGCTCACTATAAGCTTAGAATTCCCTGAAACACAACATTTCACGTGTGCATGAACAGTGACAAAAAATGAAGGTTCGGGTTTCACGTGATATCGAAGGTTTCACTATCTAAAATTAGTACCATTCAACTCAGGACGACGAAATGATGAAGAACCATATCTCAATAGCTTTGATCCACTGAGTTTTGGGGAGTTTTGGCGAGGTCCGTACGATATGGGTGCGAGAGAGAGAGAATCATGAGGGAGGAGAGAGAGAGAGTTACGGGAAAGAGGGAGAGGACAGGGAGTGTGTAAGGTGTCCAACACCAATCCTCACCATCCATTTCATCTAATTCCCTAACCACAAAATTTACAAAATGAAAATTTTAATCCAAAACTTATAATAAGTTAAACCAAATAACGTCACACACACATACCTTAATACCCGCTAAGGGTAAATCCGTCATTTCACGTTCTTAATAAGAAAATCTCGGGACGGGCTGTGACATCTTTCATACGTTTCACAACAAATATATATATAATTTCGGTTCGGTTATAAATTTCCAAACAATTGAATAAGCAATCTCAAATCTCATACTGAATGGTTTGGGATCGGGATTTTTGCAGTTTGGTTTGAGATTTTCAGGAATTTTTTCAAGCCTTGGCCAATAGTAGTTTCCTTCACATTTAGTTTCCATATAACCATGATAATTGTTCTTTAATGATGAAGATTGACAAATATTCTAATACAATTGCTTAACAAAAGATATTAAATGCAATAACTTACATTAAAATTGTTTCAAAAAATGGGGATTAGGTGTGAAGTCCACTCTACATCGAATTTTAACGATCTGAACCACCTATTTTGTGAGTCTCAATTCATAGATCATCCTTGCAAAAATTTAATTCAATCTGAAACCATTTGCCTATCTAATTATCAAGATAAAATTTCATTATTTTTTATATAACAAAATATTTGTTAATTTTTTTAAACCCAATTAAAAGTCTTAAATATTTTCGATTTGGCTAATATTTTGCAAAGATGATCTATGAGGTGCAACTTGAAAAATAGACGGTTCGGATTGTTAAAGTTCTTATATATATATATATGGGAAGCCTTTATAGGAAGGGATCCCCATTTTTCTTTTATAAAAATAGGGATTAGTTGTGGGATCCACACCACATCAAACTTTAACAATCCAAACAGTCTATTTTTCAAGTTGCACCTGATAGATTATCTTTGCAAAATATTAGTCAAATATGAAATAGTTGAGACATCTAATTGAGTTTAAAGAAATGGATGAACACTTTGTTCTCTAAGAAACTTTGAAATTTCATCATGATAAATAAACAAGATGGTTTCCGATTAGATTGAATTTTTATAAGGATGATCTATAAATTGAAACTTACAAAATAAACGGTTTGGATCTTTGAAGTTCAAAATGAAGTGGGTCTCCCAACTAATCTTCATTTTGTAAAAAAAAATAATAATACAAATCTCTTCTCTTTTAACGATCCGAACTATCTATTTTTCCAGTTGTACCTCATAGATCATCTTTGTAAAATATTAGCCAAATTGGAAATATTTAAGACATCTAATTGGTTTCAAAGAAATGAACGAATACTTTGTTATATAAGAACAATGAAATTTGATCTTAATAATTAAATAGACAAATGATTTCAGATTGAATTGAATTTTTGCAAGAATAATACATGAATCGAGATTAATAAAATAGACGGTTTGAATCGTTGAAATTCGATGTGAAGTGGGACTCACACCCAATCCTCATTTTTTTTTTTAAATGAAGATCCTTTGCATAAAAGGCATATATATATATATATATATAGACATATATATACATATATGCATATATATGTGTGTGTGTGTAATATGTAGAGAGAGGTATTCTTACCAAAGCAAATCAATGCCCCAATAGATAAAAAAAAACTCAAGGAAGGATCAGTGTACTACGAAGACTAAAACTTACAAAAAGATAAAGCCCCTCCATGAGCTGACCTTTGTAGCCAGGTTAGTCGTAAAAGCAACCCCACTTCTTCTTTTCTCTCTTTCTCGAACTGAAGTCTCGAATCTCAGTCAACTCCAGCTAGCCACGAGTCCACGACCACCCTCTCCAGCCTCCCTCCACCACACCGATTGGCTCCAAGCTTTGCGGTAACCTTTTCTTTTTGTTGTGCTTTTATTAAATGGATTTTGTTTAGGGTTCTGAGAATTCTTAGATACAAAAAGAATTAGAAAAACTCAGATTGTAATTTTGGGTTCAAAGCTGTTTTTAATTTGGTCCACAATGTTATTTTTCTTAATAGGAATTGAATGAATTGAGGTCTGGGCTACTTGGTAGAATTCAAGGGTTGAAGCAGGTGAAACAATTGACAACTACTTTATCTCATTTGATCATAGAATGGTGGTTGTGCTTAATTTGCTTGTTTACTGTTTTGGGTAATTAGAATTTGCAAAGTTGGAGGTCAAAGTTAGACACTCAAGTTGTTTCTTCTCAAAATAAAAAAAGTTAGACACTCAAGTGAAAGTCTACCGCACAACAAGTGTTTATATAATTTTTTTTGGATGTGCTATCCACACATCCTATTTTACTTTTCACACATCTTTGTTAATTTTTGTTCGTTGATTTTCTTCAATTCATCTAATCCGACTGCCGAAAATTAGAGGGGTATGTGAGAAGTAAAAAAGGGTGTATGGATATCACACCCCTTTTTTTTTTATATACATTTGGAAAAGCATGCATTTGGATTCAGTTTATAGTTAATCTTGGTGGGATGATTTGTTCTTGCTAATGTATGTGTGGTTAATGTATGCTTTGGGTCCCTGTTCTTTGGAAAGTAAGATGATTTAGTTGGAGGGTTAGTTCAATTGAGGTCGGTCTTTGATCACCGCATCAAAGTGTACCAAAAGTTATCTTAGTTGATGTTTGTGTTGTGTTTTGGCGTGCAGGGAGAGAGAGGGTGAGTTCGTGTGTTTCAACTTTTAATATGTTTAGAACACTTACAAGTTACATCAACAAACCATTTCCTTTGTTCATATTCTGAAACCTGGACAAAACCACAACTATTGTTGTTTCCCATTGACCTTGATATATATAAATCACATATTTATGATTTATAGAAGGTGATTGAAATGGCCAAAATAATATAAATTGGGTTGTGCAAGTGGGGTCTATTTACTTGAAGTTAACAAGTGGGGTCTATATTTATTTTCCAGATTTGGAGATTTGGAACAAGCAAAGCAATTAAGCAAAGCTGCAGCCTGCAAGTGCAACGTATAATTAATTGAATTGTGAATTTGAATGTAAATTTGAATTGGATTGTGATTTGTGGATATGTGAATTGGATTTTGAAATTGAATTGGACATGTGAATTTGAAATGGATATAGATAGGTGAAATCGAATTGGATACGTGAAATTGAAATTGAAATTGAAATGGATAATTGAATTTGAAATGGATATGGTATGAAATTGGTATGAGAAAGATTAACAGTTTTTTTTTTTTCTTTCTTGAAGCAATGGATGCTACAAAGCAAGATTTTATGAACCTTAGTGATAGACGGTCAGTGAAAGTTACAATGGGAAAACAACCAGATCTTGGAAGTGAAAACACAGAAGATACAAATACAAGTCCCACAAAGAAAAAGGTTAGAGTGATCAAAGTAGGTAAGCGACCACTCAGGTCTCCAATTTAGAAAAGTTTCAATAAATTGTTATTTTTGAAAATAGTAAAAGTTGTGCTCAATCTAAATTGACTACCCTTCCTTCTCATCATCGGCAACAATCCAAGCATACCAAGCAATCCAATCCAACATGACACAAGAGAACTCATCAGCGTCTGATTTTCTTCATCTGAATGTAGATGATTTCTACTTTTCCGCTCTCTTTGATGATGAAACTTATGACGAGTCTGAGCCAGTTTCAGATTCCAAGTACGCACAAGAGTTGCAGTTCCAAGAGGCTCTAATGTCCTCTTCTGCAATCACCTTCCAATCCACCCACAATGACGGTTCCTCTTCCTCTTCATCATCAGCAACAATCCATTCAACCCAAGCAATCCAATCCAACCCAATCCATGAAATCCTATTCCCATTTCAGGACACGTGTGAGTCTGGCGAATCGTCGTCACCACAACCATCAACACAAATCCTTTGTGGGATTTGTGTTGAAATGAAAGAGGCTGACGAGATGTTTCGAAATGAGGGCTGCGTTCACTCCTTCTGCGCTGATTGCATAACCAAGCATGTGGCATCCAAAATCCAAGCAAACATTCACGTAGTTTTGCGCCCCGGCTTGGACTGCAAGGCTGTGCTGGAACTTGATACCTGTATGCCAATGCTTCCCAAAGAAGTCATAGAAAGGTGGAATGATGCCCTTTGTGAAGCTATGGTTTTAGGGGCACAAAGACTCTACTGTCCTTTCAGCGACTGCTCAACAGTTTTGATGATTGACAACGAAGGTGAGGAGGCTATAAGAGAGTCGGAGTGTCCCATTTGCCATAGACTGTTCTGTGCACGATGTCAAATCCCGTGGCATCCGGGAGTTGATTGTGAGGAGTTTCAGAGGCTTAACGAGAGCGAGCGAGGGAGGGCGGAACTTATGGTTAAGGAACTTGCAAAGCAGAAGAAGTGGAAGCGGTGCCCTAGGTGCAAATATTATGTGGAGAAGACTCAAGGTTGTTTGCATATTACTTGCAGGTCAGTTTGCTTAATTTGGTATTATCTCCACAAAGTATATTAGGCATAGGGAGTTGTTACTTATTTAGGGCATTTTATCTCTAATTGACATAAAAATTTCATTAATAATTCTCTTTATCATCACAATTATGGTTTATTTTGTTGAGAGTATTATCTAACACGATATAATAGTATTTTACTAAAATAGTGTAGTTTGAGTGACAAGTTAAACTTGGCGGTGACAAGTTTTCTTATGTTTGGTTTGAGTGACTCCACATATGATGAGGCATGTCAATAGTGTAGTACTCTATATCGGAAATGGAAGCCTTGCATTAGTAGTTTTAAAAATCTTAGTCGTCTCCACAAATTGCCAATTAGTTGTCGGTTGGATGCACTTTCTAACACACGAGTACTTTTATCCTTAAGAGGATTTAGATGATGAATGCGTTTAGTGATGGAATAAGTTTAATGGGTTAAACGGCTAATTAGTTTTGACTGATATATTGAAATACTTTATTTAATTGTGGTTAATGTAAGGTTTAATGATTTTAGATAGATTACTTGGTGGGAGTTGTGTTTACTGTATATTGTATTTGCAGGTGCCAATACCAGTTCTGCTATGGGTGTGGAGCAGAATGGACAAGTACTCATGGTGGTTGCCAGTGAGATTAAGTTGCGGAAGGCACTCGGATTGAAGGCGTGTTACTTGTTTTATGATGCTAGAACTTTTATTTATATACAGAATCATCAAAAGTCCAGCAATACGAGGGGACTTTTGCTAGTAGATTTGCTTCCTAGATATTTGAGGTTGTGTGATGTGCTAACATTGCTTTGAATTCCCTTATTAATGTTATGGAGTTTTCTCTTTTCTTTTGATTTCTTCTTTCAAAGTTGGGTGACATCTTTATCAAGTTTCTCAAAACTCCATCCCGAAAATTTTCCCGGAAAGAGGGCCAAATAAAAAGAAATCTGAAAAAAATATCCCGAAACGAGGAGCTGAAAGAAAAAGACTACCCTTTGATGTCATCTATAAGATCCTATATCGCCCAGGGAGTAATCCTTATATGTATATTCATATTCCTACCTAGCATGAGGCTTTTTGGGAGCTCACTGACTTCGAGTTCGATTGGAACTCTGAAGTTAAGCAAGTAGCACGTGAGAGCACTTCCATGATGGGTAACCTACTGGGAAGTTTTCGTGTATGTTTCCAGAAACAAAACGAGTGTAGTCAGCGTCTAAAGCGAACAATATCGTGCTACGGTGGTGGAGCGGGCCCAGGATGTGGTGGTCCCGGGCGGGGATGTGACATCATCTGAAGAATAAGAAAGAAGAGTCTCGGCTAATGATTGGAAAACATTGGTTAAAGATCATAAATGAGTATTTCGAAATCCCGGTTGCAACCTGTTCATGGTCTATTGGTGTTCTATTAAGGTTGTATTTTACTAAAATTTTATTTGGCTGCATAACTACGTTATTGTGGTTCCTTTTGATGGAAAGGGATCTTCTTTGGATAATTCAGAGATCTAGATCGTTGAAATTTGATCTAACGGTTAAAGTTATTATAACATTTAAAGTGGGCCTCTGTTTATAGTTGTTGGATCAAATTTCAACAGCTCAGATTTCCGGATTTGGTAGATTAGGAGAAAGGGATCCGGAGATGATCCTTTTCCCCTTTTGATTCGTATGAAGTTTTCAATCCTCTGTTTTTCTTTGGTTTTTGGATCATTTTTCCTCTCAATTTAGAGTTTAATTGAGCTAACCAAAGCACCACCTGCCGAAGCATATAGTATTTGTCTTTTAAGTGGAAATAGTCCTTCGTAGAAATATTAAATTAAAAGTTCTTCCTTCATTTGATGTTGGGGACAAGATGAAACTAAAGTCTTGAAACGCTCATAATATGCTGGAAAGGATTCTCCTTGGCCTTGTTGAATTCCACTAATTCCCTTCCTCAAAAGAATGACTCTTGTTGGAGAGCCAGATCTTTAAAAGAATTCCACTAATTCTCTTCCTCAAAAGAATGACAATGTGGCCTTGTTGAATTCCACTAAAGTCTTGAAAATTCATTAACCGGTGGATATGGTTAAGGATAATCTCTGATGGTTAATTTACGGTTATGGATATGGTTAATTTTCGCGGTTATGGGAATGGATATAGCATTTCCGTCTTTAAACCGATCCCTAGCTGAAGGGGAGGAAAAGAAGACTAAAGCTTAACGAGCCTCAAAAGTTGGAAAAACTGCTATTAATGCTTTTACCAAAGATTAGCATGTTTTGTTTAAGTTGTAAAAGTTAGCATACTCTGCTCAATCCAAGAATTTAAAGTTTGAAGCAAGCATTAGCATGTTAGGTTTAGGCCATAAAAGTTAAGACAAACCACTCCCAATCCAAGCATCGTGTATGTCGTCAAGCCAAAGGCAATTAGAGCATTTTTTCCAAAAGCGCCCTGCAATAAGAGAGATATACCATAAGCCACATTAGAATTCGGCTATCATCACTGTAAACTGTCTACCTTAGGCTACTTCAAAGAGAACGAAATACAACTAAAACAAATTAATAAAGATTTCATGAAATCATCATAATAAAGAAAGGGGTGCGATATCCACACACCCCATTTTATTTCTCACACACATTTTTAATTTTCGGTCGTTGGATCGGATGAATTGAAAATCAACGGACAGAAATTATCAAGGGGTGTGTGAGAAGTAAAATGGGGTGTGTGGGAAGTAAAATGAGGTGTGTGGATAGCACACCCCTAAAGAAAACGGAAAGAGAAATTCAGTGCACAGATTTGTAAATTAACCTGCACAGCTCTTCCACCATCAAGACAGCCCAATAGAAGCATATTAAGGGCTGGTTTGGTATTGCTATGCTTTGAAAAAAAAGCTGCTTCAGCTGTGCTATGAGAATAAGCAGATGTGAAATAAAGCAGCAGAGTGTTTGGTAAACTTATTTGTAAAGTGATTTTGGAAAAAAAAAAAACAGTGTTATAGTGTTTGGTAAACTTTTATGTAAAACAGTTGTGACTGTGTAAAATGATCAAAAAAGGCATAATACTAAATATGCTATTAATTTAATTGTTTGACCAATAAAGGTCAATTACTTAATATACTTTGTTCTTTTGGTTTTCGACCAACCTTAATTCTTTAACAGGACGTTTGGAATTTCTAACAAGTCATCATTTAATCATATATGTTTCTGCACCAATTTGTAGAAAGGAAATTGAAAGGAAAGTAGATTGCAGTAGATAAGTAAACAAGTGCAATATTTTAGAAGAAAGACACATCATTGCGACTTGTATTAGTATGTACAATTATCATTTCTTATCAGAAAGCTATACTCATATTTGTATCAAATGTTCCTCTGTATCGTTTCTTACATGAACACCACTGAACATTGACCACCAACCCCTCATATTTTTATCAACTTTTTTTTCTCTCTAGAACACCTCATACGCAACTTCTCAACCATGGACAAGCCGCCCCCTTCCGGCGAATCCCACGAAAGTGAATCCGTCATCAGCAGCCTCCAAGAATTTTCAAGCTCAACCATACACAACCACCCTGCATCTAATTCTAATATTATTAGAAATTGTACAAGGAGGCACAACCATAACAAAATCAACATTTTTATTGATCAAATTGATTATCGAATAAATTCTAGGGGAGCTAAAAATGAAAGAAAATCAGTTAATCAAGCTAAACAATGACTTTCCATGGCAGAATAGAAGTTTTCTGCTAAATGTCAATCAATTAAGCAATCAAAGATAAAAATTTATAACAATTATCCAGTTAACTAGGAAATGGGCAACTTCCAAATCAAAAATAGAAGAAAACTCAGATGCCATTGCCTATTTTTATCCAAAAGGAAAATTCACAGCAATTATCAAGTCCAACTAGCAACTGGGTTATCTTCCAAATCAAAATTAAACAACACCCAGATGTTAAAAATTGCTTCTTTCTATCCACAAATTAAAGAGCAAGTTAAAAGCATTAGCCTCTAAGCAAAGTGGCAGATCTCAAATGGTAACATCACACCAATTGTCCTAAGAAAAATTAATCTAAACATTTCCTAAAAGGAAGAATAGAAACAGAGAGCTTGTGAGACCCTCTTCAATTCCAAATACTCATTCAACTCTCCCAATGCTTTTTAGACATCGAAATTTCAGTGAAATAAATCTTGATCAATACTTAAAATTCCAACATTCATCTGTCACCTAAATTTTACACGTAGCATGTGACTCAACGAAAAATCGAAAATCATCGGAAAAGTCATCAAATAGGACACGTGTCAACACCTGGCAGAAATGATTTATTTCATTTGATTATTTAAATCCAAAAATCAAGTTTTGGAATTCTATAAATAGGAAGCCAAGGCATTCATTTTCAGGGACGAATTCACATCACACCAAAACCCTGAAGCTTTGAAACTCTAAAGCTCCCAAGCAAATCCCGGAGGATCAAGAAAGCTCTCTTCGTTCTTCGTCAAATCCTCCTTCAAGATTAAGCCCCAACAACCCTTAAGGAACTTCCACCAAATCCTCCTTCAAGATCAAGCCCCAACAGCCCTTGAAGAACTTCCACCAATTCAAGATCAAGCCCCGAACGGCCCTTTGAAGAAAGCGTTCATCGTTCATCACTTGTTCATCCTAAGATCAAGCCTCGAATGCTCTGGGATCAACATCACAATCCACAAATCTACACATTACGAAGATCGAATCAGAGGCTAAATTTGTAGAAAAGATTGTAACCCCAAAATTATTACAAAATATTATTTTGTACACGTGTTCTTGTCTCATTCCTCGCAAGAATTTCCATGTTTACAAATTTGGCACGCCCGGTGGGACAATCTCTACCTCTCATCTTTATCTTTAAATCCGTAGAAAGCACAAATGGCATCAAGAAATGTTCAAGCGATTCCTACAACCAATGCGAAAAACAAGAGTGTCCTCGCCACAAGTGGTGTCACTTCAGGCATCATAACTTGAAGGAAGGCAAGAGCTATTTCTACCGCTTCTTCCACACCTACATCAACTCAGCCGATGGAGCAAGAGCACCAGAAGCATGAGCTCACAATCACCCTGGCCTAGCTAAGAGCACCATGGAAGGAAAGTTCAAAGAAGTACTCTGATTCCATGTTTTTCAATGCCGACTCAAGCAGCTGCTCAGCCATGCAAGTCATGACCACCGGAGCAACTTCAATCGATGAGCAGCTGGCTTAAATGAATGAAGCGATCGCAAGGCTAACACAAACTGTGGAAGAAAAAGATTTGCAAATCGATGCGCTTGTCAACCGACTGGAGGCACAAGACGGCGAAAACCCCCACCCAAAGGTTAATCCACTAAAAAAAGGAGCCGACAAAGAAGATGAGCCTCCGGTGAACAAAGTCGATGTGAAGCTAGAGCTAGACCAAGTAGCAGCGCTCATAGGATCTCTTTCTGTCCAACAGCTGTAGGAGATGATCGCCAGCACCATCAAGGCGCAGTACGAAGGAAGCTCACATGACTTAGTACTATACTCAAAGTCCTACTCAAGAAGATTAACGCTTTGAAGATGCCGATGGGTTATCAGCCACCAAAATTCATGCAGTTCGATGGAAAAGGATACCCAAATCAACATGTCGCGCATTTAATTAAAACTTGCAACAATGTTGGAACGGATGGAGACTACCTCGTCAAGCAGTTTGTGCACTCATTGAAAGGTAACGCCTTTGACTGGTACACCGACCTCTAGCTCGAATCTGTCAACAGTTAGGATCAGCTAGAGAGGGAGTTCCTCAATCGCTTCTACAACACTCGTTGCACCGTAAGCATGCTGAAGCTGACCAGTATGAAACAGTGGAAGGATGAACATGTCGTCGACTACATCAATAGATGGCGTTCATTAAGTCTAAATTGCAAAGATCGGCTAAGTGTGGATGAGACAAAAAAGTATTACCAACTACTGCTAGAGTACAAATACGTTTTTGCTTGGAGCTACAAGGAAATGCCCGACCTTGACACTGTTATCGTTGTGCATCATCTTGCAGTCAAGCTTGGAACGCGACCGATAAAGCAAACTCAAAGGTGATATCGATCGGAGCTCATCCCACAAATTGAGGCTGAGATCGACAAGCTAATCGAAGCATGCTTCATTCGAGAGGTGCAATACTCTAAGTGGATCTCCAACATCGTCATCATCCTTAAGAAATCTGGACAAATACGTGTTTGCGTAGACTTCCGGAACCTCAACGATGCTTGCCCGAATGACGACTTCCTATTACCAATCATCGAAATCATGGTGGATACAACCACTGGCCATGAAGCACTGTTATTCATGGACAACTCTTCTAGATACAATCAAATTCACATGGCTCTCAAAGACGAGGAACTAACAGCCTTCCGCACTCCAATAGGTATCTACTGCTACAAGGTGATGCCTTTTGGTCTGAAAAATGCTGGAGTCACCTATTAACGCGCAATGCAGAAAATCTTCAATGACATGCCACACAAAAACGTAGAATGTTACATAGATGATGTTGTGGTCAAGACAAAGAAAAGATCAGATCACTTGAAGGATTTGCGAATAGTGTTCAAAAGGTTGCGAAAATACAACCTTAAAATGAACCCGTTAAACTGCGCATTTGGCGTCACCTCAGGAAAGTTCCTCGGCTTCATTGTCAAACACCGTGGCATTGAAGTGGACCAATCAAAGATCAAGGCCATTTAAAGCATGCTTGAACCAAGAAACCTGCACGAGCTGAAAAGTCTACAAGGACGACTAGCCTTCATCAGACGTTTCATCTCCAACCTTGCAGGGTGTTGTCAACCGTTCAGTCGACTCATGAAGAAGGATGTTCTATTCGTATGGGACGAAGCATGCCACAATTCTTTTGAAAGCATAAAAAAGTATTTATCAAATCCAATTGTCCTGAGGGCACCTACACCTGGGAAACCGTTTATATTGTACATCACTGCTCAAGGAATTTCAGTTGGAGCATTCTTGGCATAAGAGAATGAATCTCAGAAAGAATGCGCGTTCTACTACCTCAGCCGAACTCTCACCGGCGCCGAGTTGAACTACTCCCCAATAGAAAAAATATGCCTCACCTTGATGTTCGCCATCCAGAATCTCAGGCATTACATGCACGCATACACCATCCACCTGGTTGCCAAAGCTAACCCGGTCAAATACGTCATGTCCAAACCAGTCTTGACAGAACGACTAGCTAAATGGGCGTTGCTTCTTAATCAATACAAGATCATCTACGTCCCAGCTAAAGCCATCAAGGGATAAGCGCTAGCAGACTTTCTTGCCGATCATCCAAGCTCAGCCGATTAGAAATCTCAAATGACTTGCTTGACGAAGAGGTGTTATACATCAACATTTTCCCAACATGGACGATATTCTTCGACAGATCTGCACGAGAAGACGGAGCGAGGGCAGGAGTAATATTCATGTCTCCACAAAGGTAAATACTACTTTATTCCTTCAAACTAAGCGAACTATGCTCCAACAACGTCGCTGAGTACCAGGCACTGATCATCGGGCTCCAAAATGGCGATTAACATAGGAATCACAACCCTTGAGGTATTTGGTGACTCTAAGCTCATAATTAATCAACTCTTAACTGAGTATGAGGTGAGGAAAGATGATCTCGTCCCATACTTTCGGCTGGCAACTCAACTGCTACAAAAGTTCGAGACTGTGACACTAGAACATGTGCCAAGAAAAGAAAATCAAATGTCAGACGCTCTCCCCAACCTAGCCTCAAGTATGACACTAGGAGAAGAGGAAGCTGCAGACGTACCAGTTTGCCAAAAATAGGTGATCCCACTCGTCACTGAAATGCTACTAGATGATACAAATGTCATCTCAATACTTCCAGTCGATGTTGAAGAGTGGAGACATCCGCTAATCGACTACCTGGAGCATGGAAAGCTTCCAAATGATCCTGGACATTGCTTCGAAATATGTCGACGAGCATTTCGCTTTCTCTACTACAAAGGAACACTCTACCGACGCTCTTTTGAATGAGTACTTCTGAGATGCCTAGGTGATGAAGAAGCCAATCAAGCCATGGAAGAAGCATACTCAGACGTATGCATGGCGCATCAGTCTGGACCAAAGCTACATTTTCAGCTCAAAAGAATGGATTACTAATGGCCAAGCATGGTGAAGGATTGTTTGGAACACGCCAAAAGGTACCAAGCCTGCCAATTCCATGCCAACTTCATACATCAACCGCCTGAACCATTACACCCTACAGTTGCTTCATGGCAGTTCAATGCATGGAGGTTGGACGTTGTAGGGCTGATTGCACCAAAGTCATCTGTAGGAGAAGCTTACATCCTAGCTGCAACAGATTACTTCTCTAAGTGGGCTGATGCCATACCTTTAAAGGAAGTCAAGAAGGAAACTATCGTCCATTTCATCAAGAAGCATATCATTCACCGATATGGTGTGCCTCTCTACATCATCACCAACAATGAAAAACAGTTCTCCAACCGACTTGTGGATAAGTTCTACGAGAAATACAAATTCAAACAACACAAATCCTCCATGTATCATGCTCCGGCTAATGGTCTTGCAGAACCATTCAACAAAACATTGTGCAACCTCTTGAAGAAGGTAATCGGCCGAACAAAGAGAAACTGGCATGAAAGAATAAGCGAAGCACTTTGGGCATATATGACGACACATAGGACTCTACCTAAGCTATGTCGTATTCTCTCGTGTACGACGTGGAAGCTGTTCTACCGCTCGAAAGTTAAATCCCCTCACTAAGGATGGCTATACAAGAAGGCTTGACTAATGAAGAGAATGAAAAGTTGCGTTTTTAAGAGCTGAAAGTGCTGGATGAGAGAAGGCTCGAAGCTCAGCAGCACTTTAAGTGTTATCAAGCACAACTCTCCAATGCTTTCAACAGGATAGTTCGCCCTCGTTCTTTTCAAATGGGAGATCTCGTCCTCGCATTGCGTATGCTTATCATCACAACTCAGAAAACAAAAAGCAAGTTTACATCAAAGTAGGATGGACCTTGCGTAATACAAGAAGTCTACACCAATGGTGCCTACTTAATCGTGGCGGAAGACGGCTTGAAAATCGGCCCTATCAATGGCATATTCTTGAAGCGCTACTACCCCTAAAACAAACGGACCCAGCTCCTCGCCTGCATGAGCCTAAATTGCACACGACAACAATGATCATGGCCCGTAAGAGCATAAATTACTTACGGCACAAGAAAAAAAAAATATATATGTGTTTGAACTACCTTATGACTTGATCCCTCCTCAACCGAGGATACGTAGGCAACTTGAAACTTCAAAACTTTAAGTACAGTCACACCATCAGCAATAAAAAAAATTAAATACATATGTTATAATGTATTTTAAAAAAAATATATATAAAAAATAATGATGGTGGGCTAGATTGTTGAGGATGAAGCCCAATAGCGTCCTTCTTCTAACTCGCACCCATACCCAGCAACCTCTCCACTACCATGGAAGTGAAGGACGAGGTAAATGCTTCGACACCCACCAACACCAAGCTCCAGCACTGTGAAGCTTCTCTACTGATCGTGGCCTCAGTGAACAATGTATGGAGATCTACCACTCCTGAAGAAGCTTGCCCAAGCCCATAACTTAGGTTCTTGTGTTTGAGAATACATGGAAGGGTACGCAACATTGAAGAAGCTTGCCCAAGCCCACAACTTGGTTACTAAGCCCACAACTTGATTGATGATATGGCTCATCCATTGCTCTATTGGTTTGGGAATGACTTGGCCTTGGAGCTCATTAAAGACAACTATGGAGCTAACACAACAAAATTGGTGGGATCTTGTTAACTCTACCAACCCATGGCAGCAGTAGCAGCAACTAAATCAAAAGCACTCCAAGCTATCCAGCAATCCACCTCCGACCACGACATCTCCGTCATTACTAAGTCCACCGTCGAAGAGATTGTCGTCTCCCCCGCCAATAAGCCCACCACAAGCCACGAGTCGACCCAGCTTGATTAGAGCCCACAATGCAGTTGGAAAAACCACAACCGTCTTTCTCTTTCCTCCATAAACTCCCCAAAGTCTCTGATTTTCTCTCTCTCTCTTCCTCCGTCTCTCCCGTCATAATCCGCCACTCCGGATGGCTGGCCTTCAAATGACGATTCTTGGTAAAATAGCATCTGGGTACAAGCAGGTTTGGTGCTGATAGGGAAGAAATTAAGCTTGAAAAACAAAACGAAAGCCTAGTCGCCGATCTCAAGGCCTTTCTTCTCGGCATGCAGCTCCGACGAGACCAAGTTTGAGCGCTAGTGGTTCGTCGAAGCACTTCATCATCCGTTACTCCTTTTACAAGACCCTACTTTCTTCTTCTACATCATTGTAGCCACCATCATCGACTTCATCACCACTTGGCGCTCCACTTCAGCCCACTGCATCTCTGTCCACTCCAGCTTGCCCAAGCTTCATCATGCTCCTCTGTTTCTCCTCAGTATCCACCAATTACCTCAAACTTCATCATGCTTCTCCACCAAACCCCACTTGTTTCACATGGTGCGCACACCCGGAACAAGTTAGGATGTGTTCTCACCCTCCTCTTCTGCGACACCTCTAACGATAACGTCTGTTTCAAGTACCAGCTCTTTACCAAAGAACTTCAGTAACCGCCGTCAAACGACTAGCCGTTTATGAAGCTCAACGCGTTACACTCTGCCTCAAGCTCTAGCTACTTCTGCACCTCCACCATGGTTGCTGCCTTTGAATCAATGAAGAACTTCAGCGATCGCTGTCAAACGACTAGCCGATCGTGAATCTTGATGCTTTGCACCGCCTCAGTACTTCCAGCTTTTCCTTTCTCGTTGCAAGTGGCTGCCTTTCATCCCACGCAGCACACACACACACACACACACACACATATATATATATATATAAATCATTAAAAAAAACTATTGGTGCAGTAGCTGTGCAAATAATGGTCTCCAGATAAGCACATGAAAGATGATCCGCGCGCGAGGAAGCCCATCAAGGAACCCAGCAGTGTCAGTCTACCATACTCGTTATCAGAACATGGACACACACATAAAAAGAAGGTGCAAGCTATTATTAGCAAGTCAAGAAGGAAAAGGAAAAGAGGTGGTGGCGACAGAATTATTAAAAATAAGAAAATAAGGGAATGATGGTGCATGGCACCACCTTGGAAAAGTATGATTAAAAGAATACACACACACACACATATATATTTTAAAAAAGGAAAAAAAAAAGGGAAGCAACATGTCTTAGTGAGATATGTGTTTTAGCACAGTACACCGAATAAAATAAAGCATGATTATTAATATCTCTGGGAAATTACAATTTTACAAAAAATATATATATAAGAGAAAGAAAGAAAAAAAGATGGAGCCTTCACAACGGTTGCTCATGTGAAGCCTCAACACCTGGCGGAACCCTAGAAGAAGGAGGCACTAAAGATTGATCATGTGGCGCCTCAATACTTGGTCGAATTCCAGATGGTGAAAGCAAAAAGTGCCTCTTGAATGTAGCCACAACTTTTAATGGTCACTTTGAATCCGACCTTCGAAGTCCTGCAGCTGATCAAGCTTCCTCTTCATGCTCGTCGAATAATTATTTGCAAGCATGTGCAAATCTCTATTTTTGCACTTGAGTTGTATAATCTCTTGTTTAAGATTTTCCACCTCAACAGTTAATGATCCAACTTGGCGAGCTCGAGCAAGTAGACGTTGGCCCATGTTAGACACAGAGCCCGCACATTGAACATTGAGAGCCTGGGAGTCTTGAACAGCCAACTCATCGGATCGCCTTGAAAGTAGCCTATTATCTCTAGGAGTAAGAAGGTTCCTAACTACAACCATAGCCATTGTTGAATCCCTCATCACTGAGTCTTCAACTGTAAGGGGCCATTAGAAGATAAGAAGGATATGCGCCATATATTACCCTGACACGGCGCGCTTGTATCGCTCCTAAGACTCAAATCTAAGCAAATGTTAAACGAGTAGGCCATTTTAACAAATGGTAAAAGAAAAGGGTTGGATGGAGTAAAATCTCATTAATACACTGGAAACAATTTTCACGAGCAGGTAATCTTCAAAGTGTGCATGTTGGATGTGATCGATACCTCTATAAAAGGAAAGGCAACACAGCCACCAATTAAAAAAAAAAAATCAAAGAGACACCATTCTCCGAATTTCAAAAGCCGGATTTTCCTGCGTAAGGTCCATCAAGACTTTTCAGATGCAATCTCAGCTTGTCAAATAACACGTGCAACTTTGTCAAAGATCTTTGACAGAGTTGAAAACATGTGAAGTTCGCTATTCCAACTACCGTACTTTTGCCAACAAACGTGGGTGACAAGGCCACATCCGCACCACTACCAGCTATTGAGAAATTCCTATATAGGTCGACCTTCATCCTCTATGGCAAGACACACATCCAAAATGCTTGACTCTTATTCCTTGCTAAGGATACATCTGCGACCAAACCTCTCAACATACTCAGTTTTCTTCCTCCCTGAAAATACCTCTTCAACCAAGTCACACTAGAGCAAACGTATCTCATATCATCAAGGTTGAAAGCAAGAGTATTTCATAGCATGCTTTCTTTCTGTCCTTTTCTTTGGTCTTGTTCTTCCTTGAAGGACGAGGAGAAAGAAAGTAATCAGTTGGCATTTGCAATCAAGCTTCCAGTCAAGAACCGATTGCCTGAAATCCCTTCCATGATTTCTTACCTAGCACTGCTGTCAAGTACTCATCTTCAACTATTGATGTACTTCCAAAGAAGATACCAGATGCCTAGAGAACATATAAGGCAAGTGAAAATGATACATCGAAGTATGTGGAGACAAGCGCAGCAATACATGTGCTGATTCATTCGCTACTTCTTCAAAAGAAAAAGTATCTCATATCATTAGGACCGAAAGCAAAGGTATCTCATATCATGCTTTTTCCCTATCTTTCCCTTTGCCATTGCTCTTACCTGCAAGACAAGGAGAAAGAAAACAATCAGTCAGAACCCGAAATCAAACCTTCGATCTGGAACTGATTGCCCGGAACCTTTACTTGGTCGCTTACCTTACATTGCTCTCGAGTATTCATCGTCGCTGAGAAGTAATGTTCTGAAAGACCACTCAAATGCAAAGGTTGCATTCCACTCTTGCATCGGGGATAAATACCGCAAGAGATTGAAGCAGAATGATCAATGATGAGCTGGAACAAATCACTATAGCACGACGCCATTCCCTGCATAATCCAGACAGAAGAGTCTAAGGCAAGTCCAAGCCCGGCATCGTAGCTCTAATCGAAGAGCTCGAGAAACTTCAACAACCTTCCGCTGGTACCGTCGCCAAAGAGCAAAGCCTCGCCGTGCAACGCCGTCAAATCACCCATGCTTCTTCAAAAGCAAAAATATCTCATATCATGCTTTCTCTCTATCATTTTCTTTGTCCTTGTTCTTACTTGTAGGACAATAAGAAGGAGAGCAATCAGTCAGCACTTGGAATCAAACTTCCAGTTATGAACCGACTACCTTGAACCCCTTCCCTGATTGCTTACTTAGCATCGTTCTTGAGTACTCATCTTCAACTGCTAATATGCTTTTAAAGAAGATACCACGTCTACCTGGAGAACAAATAAGAAGAGCGACGACGAAACATCAAGCTTAGGGATAATCAACAAACACAACAATTGCACGTGTTGGTTCATCCCTAACAAAGCCAAATCTCACTTGCCAGGTGAAGCCGCTCGTGGTCCTATTTAAATTCAAGATCAAGCCTCGATGGCCCTTGAAGAAATCAAGAGTCCGATTCAAGATCAAGTGTCCACCACCTTTAAAGATCATACCATTAACCAAACTGCTCGGGTATGAATTGGAAAGATTGAACAAAGAAACAGACCATCACCTCCACCTTGTGCCTGTTTGCCATGTGTATGAATCCTGAAAACCACTTGTGGTCCTATTTAACTTCAAGATCAAGCCCCAATGGCCCTTGAAGAAATCACAAGTCCGATTCAAAATCAAGTGTCCATCGCCCTTGAATCAAATTCAGCTCTAGATAAAAGGAGTAAGTTCAAAACCCTGAAGGAAACCAGAAAACCCGTCAGCCCAGTTTAAGATTAAGCTTGTGGAAAATCAACCTTTAGAGGAAACCAGAAAAACCCTCCAGCCCAGTTCAAGATTAAGCATGTGGAAAATCAACAGTTGGAACTAGAAAATCTTTTAGCCAAATTCAAGATCAAGCCCCGACGGCCCTTAAAGAAACTTCCAGCCCAATTCAAGATCAAGCCTTGACAGCCCTTGGATCGACATCTACATTAAGAGATTTCAAAACGCATATTCTATACATGACAAGCACATGTATACGACGCACCTTGAAGTGAGGGCATTTGTAGACATCGAAATTTTGGTGAAATAAATCTTGATCAATAATTAAAATTCCAACGTTCATCTGTCACATAAATTTTACACGTAGCATGTGACTGAACGAAAAATCGAAAATCATCGGAAAAGTCATCAAATATGACACGTATCAACACCTGACATAAATGATTTATTTCATTTGATTATTTATATCCAAAAATCAAGTTATGGAATTCCATAAATAGGAAGCCAAGGTATTCATTTTCAGGGACGAATTCACATCACACCAAAACCCTGAAGCTTTGAAACTCTAAAGCTCCTGAGCAAATCCCGGAGGATCAAAAAGCTCTCTTCGTTCTTCGTCAAATCCTCCTTCAAGATCAAGCCCTAACAGCCCTTGAAAAACTTTCACCAATTCAAGATCAAGTCTCGACGGCCCCTTGAAGAAAGGGTTCATTGTTCATCACCTGTTCATCCTAAGATCAAGCCTTGAAGGCCCTGGGATCAACATCACAATCCAAAAATCTACACTTTACGAAGATCGAATCAAAGGCTAAAGTTGTAGAAGAAATTGTAACTCCAAAATCATTAATACACACGTGTTCTTGTCTCATTAATCGCAATAATTTCTGTGTTTACAACTTTTCTACTCTGCAATCAAACAAAAACCCCAATTGAACAAAAGCTGAAAAATAACTCGAAACAAAACAATAAAACCCCCAAAAATTAACAGAAAATAGCAAGCAAGAAACCCAATTGAATAAAAAAAATGCAAACCCACAAATCCAATTGAAACCCAGATGCAAATTTCACCAAATTAAAAAAGCTCAAACAAGAAAATTAGTTCTTGCACACAAAAACAAGCACACCCAAATAAATAATTGATCAAAATTTGAGAGCTTTAAACGAAAAGAGCTTTTACCTGTGGAAACTGGAAAGATAGCATTTTGTGGAAAGAAGTTGCTCTTTGTGTTTGCACAGTATGCGCTCCACTCTCGTATGACCCCGAGCCGGAATAACACGACTTGGAGAATGAGAGAGATTGCTGGGAGGAGACGCCCTTTTCAGATCTGGTTCGCGATGGTTTCGCAAGGGTTTTGTGAGAGGGCGAGAGTCTGATTGTCTGAGGAATGCAGGAGAAGGGAAGGTAGGATAAAGGAGGGCAATGTTGGTAAATTGAAAAATTCATTAACGAGTTACTGTTCATCCGTGTTTCTCAAAATAAGCTGGTTTTTTTAAGCTGGTTTTTGCAGCTTTAGGATTTTAGCTTTTCTTAATCTGAAACTTTGAAATAAAGTTGATTTGGGATGTTTACCAAACACCAAAAACTCTCTTAGCTTTTTTTCATACCAGTTTTTTTTTAAAATCACCTCAACCCCAAATCATACCTAAAAGCTGTGGTTGTCAACCCACACCTGCAATGTTAAACTTAAGTCACGAGCACGCATTGCAATGAAATTATTAAGGTTGTCAAGAAATAGTACGTTACCAGCCAGCAATCATAAGAGTATATGAAGTGGAATGATCTGAAACTTCTGCTGCATTAAATGAAAAAGGATTGCATGGATGTCTCGTATCTCACATACAAAGAAGAATCAGTTAAATAGTGGTACAGAGGCAAGGGAAGGACATACGCATAACCAAGAGTGGCTCTACTGATGAGTCCAAGAAGCAAAGAACCTTGAAACAGCATGCCAGGAACCTGCACCAACTCTCCCGTAGCGTTGGGATTAGACGAGAGCAGCAGACCTACAGCAAACATTGACAACGATAGTCCAGCACCAGCAAAAGGGCCCGCCAGTGATGTGTCAACTTTTGTGCTCCGATCAGGAATAATGGATTTAAACTACAAAACCAGTGAACGATGAGAATAAGTTGTCTGAATCACCTTTATGTACAAACAAGGGAGATAAGGGGGTCTAGTCACACAGATGACCTAGTTCGAGCAAAGGTAGTCACAAATCTAGCTCAAACTACTGCATCAAGTACAACATACCTATAGCTACAACTATCACATAAATATAAAAGTCCTAAACTATTCAAACTTACAATACGGGAGAAATGGAAAAGTCAGAAACTCATGGCTCAGAAGTCGGAACAGAATAAGCCAACACTGTCTTGAATAAAATGTGTAAATCGTGTCTGGGATGGGGAGCGGCAGGGGTAAGAAGTACATTACAAAGATCAAATTTACATTATTCATTCGGAATGACCTGCTCCTACTCAGATCGTATACTAAACAACAGAGACAAGTCTCTTAAACGGACATGTTTCGGATTGCTATACTTGGATTAGTAGAGATACCTGAGTTATTGCACCGAAGCTGCCAAGAGTAATATTAGGAATAAAGGAATGCTAAGTTTTACTTTCTTTCGGAAAGCAGCCACAAAATGCCCAACTTCCTGCATACAATTAACTCCATCGTACTCACATTCAAATAAGAACAAAAGTAAAATTCAAATAGGAAATCGCAATTTACAAAATATTGACTAATTCGTCAAAACTCAAAAAATCATTTGGAGAAGGTCTAAATTGACTTTAAAAGAAAATGACATAATTTTCATTTTTCACACAAAGCATACGCAAGTCATCAGATTTTTTTTCACTTAAAAGTGACACAATTGAGTATTTACTTATCGTTCATTTTATTCACTAGCATGCCCTGTCTTGAAACTGATAGAATTGAGTATCTACTTATTCTTCAACGTACAACGTCAGGGTAAGTGAACTTGAACAATAAGCATGCTCATTTTATTCACAATCAAATCTAGTATTATACGTAGCAATGTAAAGAAACATCACAATACATCAGCTCTCTCTTTCATTGGCATAGGCTTAAAGATTCTACTTGGTGGACAGGAAAGAGCACAATGTGATAGCCAATATATAGAAAGAAATGTACATTTTAAATTTGAACCAAACCCAACAAACAGCAAGACATCTCGCTTATATGAAACAGTAAAACGCCCAAAACACCATATGCTACAGGCAAAGCCGAATCTACATATGGGAATAGCAACTCCATATCTGGTGGGTCAACGGCATTTGGATCTGTGCAGTATTTCACCACCTCTGGTGGAAGTCTATTTATCTGTTCAAAATAATGCATGAATATAAGTAGATACTCTAAAAATGAGAAAGAAAGCAATTGTTAATGGACCATTTATAGCATCACAAAACACATAAAAAAAAAAAAACGCAAGTTGGCGTACCAGAGATGCAATTCCTAATTCCACAAAGGATCCAATTGTTAGAAGTAGGGTGCAACTTGGGCAGGTTGGAAGGTCAACCAAATTCTAACCCAACTTTTACAATTCAGGATTGGGTTCGGGTTGGGGTTTAATCAGGTTCGGGTTTACTTGGGTTGGGTTCGGATTGTTCAACTTTTTCAAGTTTTAATCCGGATTATGCAAAGTTTGAATTAAAATACAAGAAATATCAAAGCTAGTACCAAAAGAAAAAAAAAAAAAAAAAAAAGGA
>VIEB01000704.1:86569-112917 GCA_006547085.1 Malus baccata | reverse complement strand
ACTTTACACGTTTTGAATTATACTATTCTTCTTAAATTATGTTCTCAATTCTTATATATTGTGGTAAAGTGATAATTGTGCGAGAAAAGAAAAAAATAACAGAATTATAGCTTCTGCACCTTGACCTGTGCGAAGCCACAACTTGAAGCAGTTTAAGTTGCGTTGTCGAGCCATGGCTGCGAGCCGTTAAAGTTGAGCCATTCCTGTTCCAAAACCCTAGGACAAAAAAAAATGTTGTTTTTGCGTCGTCTTTGTCCTCCATACTTGGGTCGTTAGCTGAGTCACCTGAAGTTTGAACCCCGACAGTATTTTACCATTTTGTCAAACGGGGAAAGTATCCTCAAGTATACTCATTTGATATTAATGTACTTTTTTTCCTACGATCAAGATCATTTGTCCAATTGGGTTTTTTTGCCTGACGAGATTTTGATGAGGCACCCATTCTGAGTTGGCCATACCTTTGTGTGCATCCTACTTCCGTCCTAAAGATGCAATTTCTTAAGTGAAACTAGCGCGTTTTCTATCAGTGCTTATGGGACGAAGTAAAAGAAAATCCCAATGATCACCGTGCCTTTGGGGCAGCCAAAATCCAAGTCCTTTTCTTCAAGGCCCAAAACAGGAAGCTTTTCCTTCCTCATTAAGAAATCTTTCTTCAAAATTTGGAATTAGAAATAGGAAAAATAGAGAAAAATTAATGAAAATAATTTGAAAATTTTAAATTTTAATTAAAAGGATGAAAAAGTATTGTAAATAATTAGTATCAAGTGTGATTTTTTAGAACAAAAATATTATTTTCTTTAAAATGAACCGAACCGAATATTTGTTGATGGACACTTTTTGGATCAAAGCTTTCTCGGAACGCAGTGAGAGAGTAGCGAGTGTGCGATGCAATGGGCTGTTCTCTCTCATCCGCCATTCTCATTCTTCTCTTTGCTTTCTGTCTCTCTGTTCCGACCCTCTCATTTGCCACCGAACTCAAGGGTATCTATCTCTATATTGTGAATTTTTGTTCAGTATTGCTCGTCGCCGCCTGTTTGTTTCCCGAGAAAATTTTTGGAAAATTAGTGAAATTTTGATGTTTGAGTATGTGGGTTGTTTACTTATTTCCATTTTAAGAGAGAAAAACTTGCACTTTGACTTGCTCTGCATTTATTTCCTGTGAAAATTATTACGTTTTAGTCTCACTTTTGTTGTTTCTTTACTTGTAAGGCAGATAGAGGGTTAGGGTTTCGTTATGCCCCTTTAAGGTTTATTTCGGTTGCTGTATTGCTTGAGGGAAATGTCAAGTTGTTAGCCGGTTAGGGTTTAAAAAATGTCGACTTTTTGGCCTTTAAAGTAGAATGTTAGTTTCAATATTGTAGTTTAGCGTGATACCCTTTTGGGTTCGGTCTGATAACATATGTTGCACCTTACTGCTCGATATCGCGTTGATTTTGAGTTTTTAATCTGCTATAGCTAAACAGTATGTCCATTATAATTGTAGGGATTTGAACTTTGAAGAGTTCGAATATCTCGTGTACTTTGATATTTTGTTTGCAGATTTGAAACTAACCTTTACCAATATTGAAATCACAGGTGTTGATATTGAAAACCCAGTACTAGAAGTCATCCCAGCACCTCTTTCTGAGCACTCAGCTGTGCCTGGTTCTAAAGATGTTTTATTTTGTGAACGGGCACGAGTTTCTGGTATATCCAGGTTAAAAATTGGGAGTTATGCAAGTTCACTTAAGATCACCTTGTCTACATCTCTTGTAATCCCGGAGAGGGTGCATAGCAAAATTCAAGTTTGTTTTCATAGGTAAGTGAAATGTCTCATCTTTACTGTGACAATCATTTTTGTTTTTTTAGGATAATTGTGTTTTATTGGTTGAGTTATGAGTGCACCATATGCTACCCCTCCCTCCCTCTCTTGGTTTCTCTTTCCCTTACTCATTTTCTCTAGTCGCACTCTCACACACACGCACACCTTTTTTGTGTGGATTGTTTTGTCTCACTCATGAATTTTTTTACAGGAATAATACGCTTGGATTATGTCCGTGTGTAGAGGATGATTGGAAAAATCTTCAGAAAGGGTTATGGAGCTCTGTCATGTCGCCTTATGATGAAAGATATGTCGATGTCAAGTTCATTGGCAAAATACCTGGCTCTGTCACCATAACTGTTGAAGAAGGTCTGATAAAAAAAGAAGTGTGGCTGACTATAATTGCTTATGCTAAAATAATTCTCGAAACATTCTCTTCCAGGTAATTTTTTGTGTGATTCCGATGTATTTTTGTTTGACTTGCATGCTCTTAGTTTTTCATTGGGTAGTTTGAATTTCAGATCTCCTATAAAACGAATTGTAATTACAGGATTTTGTGATCATTATCTTTCACCTGCAGTTTTAGCTTGCAATTTGTAGGTAATGTTTTGCATCATTGTTTTGTTTTAATCTTTCAGGGAATGAAGCTGTTGCCAACTGGAAGGAAAAATGTCCTCTATCTTACCATATATGGATCAGTGGTAACAATTGGTGTCATGAAGTTTACTGTTGCTTCATGGTAACTTATTAACCTCTTGTAATTGACAGTACAAGTAATTCTTACAATTTATATGCCTTTGACAGTTTGGAGCAGGATCTTTCCTTGTTCCTCAGTTTTCACTGATGGTAAATTCTATTCTTTTGAGTTTTGGGCTAAGTGAAGAAATGCATAACCCAGTAAGTATTGGTTCCCTAAATCTTAAATTCGCAAAATTCTCATAAATATCTAGACAAATTGTCTGCTTCTGAAACTTTCTCTTTGGATCACTTTATTGTCTTGGCTTCTCGTGTTTTTCTGCCAGGTCTCTATATTTTTGCTAGTGGGAATTATCCCTGCGGGAGCTGCATTAGGGTACTGGATTGTGAGGGAGTTTGTTGTCTCAAAAGATGGGACAGTAGATGTTGGTATAGCACAATTTGTCAAGTGGGCTATGCGTATCATTGGAACAACCTCCATCTTTCAGGTGTTCTCTCGCATTCCTTTTGGCTGTATTCTTGATATTCGAGTACAAATGTTTGCCTGCTTAATTAAACTATGTGGGGTAGAAATTTGTAACGGTACTTTATGTACCTTGCTAAAATTATTTGGGTGACTTTTTATAGCTGATATGTGTCAAAGGAGAATCATTGGAATTTTTGGATAATAGGGCCATGTCTTTGTGTACTAAGATTTAGCTAGTAGATTATTGGACACTCAATACTCAGTAGACATGTACAGCATGTCACTTTCCATAGCCAAGTGCAATACACCTAGATTGTGTTTCTTGTCTATTACTTGTCCCTTTGAGGATCAATTTTTAGATAATAAAAACACCATTTATTGCCTGGCACCATTAGGACAATGTTACTTCAAACCTTTTTTTAATTTAAATTTGTCTTATGGACCCACAGGCACTTACGACTGAATTGGTTATTCAGTAATCTTATGTTAAAGTAAGTTTTATAATTTGATGTAATTGCCAAATTATGTGGTTATTGATTATTTTCATTTTTCCAGAGCACTCTTGATACTCCTTTAGCAATGGGCGCTTTGGTTTCTTACTGGATTATCAACAAATTGATTACTTCTCTGAAATGGCATCTCAAATCGTAAGTCATACATTCTTTACCCGCGAACTTCTTGGTATTACAGAAGTGAATGTGTTTTAGCCAAAATAATTTTTAACTTTTTGTGTGGAGCTATATTTTTCTTGAAGTAAGTTTAGATTTCTGGCTAGGTTTTGTATTTGGAAGGTAACATTAGCAGTCCAAGAAAGCTCAGTTAGATGAATGGATGTGTCCCCTGATCATTGATAAAGGGTTTTGTCACATTAAAACATTTTACCATTATTCCGTGCAGTCATCAGTCGGATGCTGGGAATGGGAGTCCTTGGCTGCAGAAGGGAAAACAGGTCAAAGGTAGACAAAGTCGTCCAGGATTTCTTAGCATGAGTCTATCTGCTTGGTCTGACTCTCCTGTTAAAGGTATTTTTATTTTATGTGCTGTTACATTTATGCATATTTTGACCGATTTGCCGTTGCAGCTACTCAGTAGTTGTGTTTTATTATGTACTTTAACAAAGAGTTTGTGTTGGTTATTTGTTCTGCCTATTTAGAAAAAACTGAGTCGACATGCAAAATGCATAATATCCATTCCCTTTTCAGCTTTACGTATCATGCAAGAGTGTAGGAGTGTATGGTCAGCGTACCATTGTACACTTTAAATTATGCTATTTGTTTCTGTTTGTTGCACATGTCATGACATTCATACAACGAGGAGCGTGCCAATGCTCTTAATCAGGTTGGATAGACCTGAAGTCGTTGCTAGAGATGTCATTTAGGTATAAAGTTTGTGTGTGTAGTATCGTGTTCATCCAGACAACTAACTTTCCCACATTTGTACCTAACCACATGTTTAATTGAATTTGGTCACATGTATACAAGAAACATGATTCAATTAACTCATATTCAAGGACAATATCGATAAGATGATCCATAACTAAAACAAACACCAAACCGGAATCCAAAACATAGAAAAATGTTCACAAAGTAAATCAAAATTATTGAGGGGATTCGGCCAACAAGGCCATTCATGTCAAAATTCTACTCTTCCAACGGTGTTCGGTGGAGCAAAATTAGTTTCACATATTGACTACGAGAATAGTACTCCTCAACGACATTGGGAGAGGCACGAACAGGTGCATAACCAATAATCTATTCCATCGAGACGGAAGTAGATTCTGCAGGGTTGAGGTTTGGGAATATTATCACTTATACTTGAAGTTTTAGGTCTTAGGTGTCAAGGATCACGCTTTGGGCATGATGCCACAGCTTGGCAAACCCGGATTTTACCATATGTTGTAAAAACAAACTCGAAATTGGATTGTGAGAGATATAGACCCAGACTTGGGTTTGGTAGGCTCCAGCTGAAGCTGGAGGGGTCTATTCGGTAGGCCTTTGTCGAAGCAGAGCAATACCGTTCGGTGCATCTTTGCCGAAGCAGAGCATGCCCTTCAGTGCATCCCTGCCAAAGTAGGGCATAACCATTCGGTAGACTCTAGTCGAAGCTGAGTCTACCATTTTCTCGCATTTATGGTAGTAATCAGATCCAAGAATTTGGTAAATTTCCGCTTTCTACACTGTTGCTTTAGGAACGAGTTAGAAACATGGAAGTACGAGAAAAATATTCTCCAGTCAAAATTCGAACGGATTTATAAACTTTAGAATCGTACTCATTCATGGACGTAAGCACACCAAAGAGCCATGGAATTCTCGTTTGGGAGGTAATTTCGTTTGTAATGCTTCAGGTATAAGTCTTGGAATGAAGATCATGGTGGAGGCTTATTTAGCTCTTCCATGCCATTGTTGGTTACAATAGTTTCTCAGCTTTTGGATAGTTAAGTGGAGATTCATGTCTTGTACCCATATAAAGTGGTTTCTGTTAGAAACGTCCAAATCAGTGAGATCGAACTAGTGACAGTTTGACAATCCATTGAATGGAGGGAACAAGATTGTGAATAATGCTATAGGAAATAAAATATCCATAAGCATCAAAGTTAGAACATTCGGATTCTAAGACATGATATACATGAAAAATTCGGGTTTTCATCGGTGTATTATAACTCTAATAGGACAATATCTAGTCTAAGAGATGTGGTACAATCCCGTAAGGATATCCTAGATATGTTAGGATTTACACAATCATATTTCTAATCTAATAGGACTGTAACAGTTTTGTTATTTTTATTAGGAAAAAAAGTTTTATTAGTCATTCAGGGCAAAAAAATGGTGAAATTATTTGAGTTAAAAGATAACAAAATTGGGATTTTTATCCTAAGACAACTGGATAATTATATAATACACACACACATACATACTAGAGAGATATTCCTATCAAAGCAAATCAATGCCCCAAAAGATAGAAACCTCTCAAGGAAGGAAGGATCAGTACTACTAAAGACCAAACTTCCGGAAAGATAAAAACCCCTGCATCAGATGACCTTCTTAGCCAAGTTCGTTGTAAAAGCAATCCCACTTCCTAGAAAGTCATCGCAAACTTCCCCGATATTTTGTTACCATTAATAAAGTAACCTAAAAACAAAAGTGGCATTTATTTTATATAATATATAGTAGTGGAGATGAAGAGTAAACTTGTAGCGTATCATATGGCACAAGTGAACGCATCCACGTCTGGCGATCTTCATCTGAATGTAGACGATTTCTACTTTTCCGCACTCTTTGATGATGAAACTTATGACGAGTCTGAGCCAGTTTCAGATTCCAAGTACACACAAGAGTTGCAGTTCCAAGAGGCTCTAATGTCCTCTTCTGCAATCACCTCCCAATCGACGCACAATGGCGGTTCCTCTTCCTCTTCATCATCGGCAACAATCCAAGCAACCCAAGCAATCCAGTCCAACCCACCACAACCATCAACACAAATCCTTTGTGAGATTTGTGTTGAAATGATAGAGGTTGATGAGATGTTTCAAAATGAGGGCTGTGTTCACTCCTTCTGCTCTGACTGCATAACCAAGCATGTGGCATCCAAAATCCAAGCAAACATTCACGTAGTTTCGTGCCCTGGCTTGGACTGCAGGGCTGTGCTGGAACTTGATGCTTGTATGCCAATACTTCCCAAAGAAGTCATAGAAAGGTGGAATGATGCCCTTTGTGAAGCAATGGTTTTAGGGGCACAAAGACTCTACTGTCCTTTCAGCGACTGCTCAACAGTTTTGATGATTGACAATGAAAACTTGCAGGTCAGTTTGCTTAATTTGGTATTATCTGCACAAAGTATATTAGGCATAGGCAGTTGTTGCTTATTTAGGGCATTTTATCTCTAATTGACATAAAAATTTCATCAATAATTCTCTTTATCATCACAATTATGGTTTATCTTGTTGAGAGTATTATCTAACACGATATAATAGTATCAGAGCAGATTAGCCCCGAGTTAAACTTGGTGGCAACACGTCCACATATGATGAGGCATGTCGATAGGGTAGTACTCTACATCGGAAATGGAGGGCTTGCATTATAGTTTTAAAAATCTTAGTCGTCTCCACAAATTGCCAATTAGTTGTTGGTTGGATGCACATTCTAACACACGAGTACTTTGATCCTTAAGTGGATTTAGATGATGAATGCGTTTAGTGATGGAATAAGTTTAATGGGTTAAACAGCTAATTAGTTTTGACTGATGATGTTGAAATACTTTATTTAATTGTGGTTAATATAAGGTTTAATGATTTTATATAGATTACTTGGTGGGAGTTGTGTTTACTGTATATTGTATTTGCAGGTGCCAATACCAGTTCTGCTATGGATGTGGAGCAGAATGGACAAGTACTCATGGTGGTTGCCAGTGAGATTAAGTCGCGGAAGGCACTCGGCTTGAAGGCGTGTTACTTGTTTTATGACGCTAGAACTTTTATTTATGTACAGAATCGTCAAAAGTCCATCAATAAGGGACTTTTGCTTGTAAAGTTGCTTCCTAGATATTTGAGGTTGTGTGATGTGTAACGTTGCTTTGAATTCCCTTATTAATGTTATGGAGTTTTCTCTTTTATTTTGTTTTCTTCTTTCGAAGTTGGGTGACATCTTTGATCAAGTTTCACAAAATCCCATCTCGAAAATTTTATCGGAAAGAGGAGGGCCAAATAAAATGAAATCTGAAAAAAATTTCCCGGAAGGAGTAGCTGAAAGAAAAAAGACTACCCTTTGATGTCATCTGAAGAATAATAAGAGTCTCTGCTAATGATCGGGAAACAGTGGTTGAAGATCGGAAATGTGTATTTCGAAATCCCGGTCGCGGCCTCTTCATGGTCTATTGGTTGTATTTAACTAGAATTTGATTTGCGTTATTGTGGGTCCTTTTGATTCGTATGATGTTTTCAATCCTCTGTTTTTCTTTGGTTTTTGGATCCTTTTTCCTCTCAAATCAAAGTTTAATTGAGCTAATCAAGGGAAGATTAGAAGTATGATTACAAAAAGAACCTCTAAGGGTTTGGTTTGGGATTGTGATGCTTAAAAAAAAAAAAAAAAAAAAAAACTTATTAAAAGATCTGGAACATTAAATGTGTTTGATTAAAAAAAAAGTATTTTAAAAAAAAATGTTATAAATGAGAGTAGAAAAACATAGATGCAAAAGCAGGGTCTACCATGCTTTCAAAAAAAATAATTTTTTTTTCAAAGCATAGTATTCAATATTCATTTAATGACATTTTCAAATGGCAAGTATACCCCACATGTTTTACAAAATTACAATATTTCCCCTTACATTATTATCTTTGACAATTATTATAGCACATTAAATATCATATACTTTTTAGTCATTTAACATATTCAAAGCAATTTATATAAAAGTTTATCAATCACTCGGAAACCTTTTTATTTATTTATTTATTTTATTAAAAGTACTTTTACAAAAAAAAAAAACCAAACACTCAACAACTTTATTTTATAGTTGTTTATTTTTATAGCATAGTAGAAGTAGTTTTTTTTTTTTAAAGCATAACAATACCAAACTAGCCCTAAGATTATGGATTTGGTCTGCATCAAGAATTTAACAGAATTGGGGTACTTTGAAGGGATTCTTGGGTACAATCGGGTTATATCTTCTTATTCAAGTCAAGTGACATGTGCCACTCAGTACTACTACAGTTTGATGATATTCTTTTTCATTTAGAAGTGAGAGGTCTTAAGTTCGAATCTCATGGATGACAAATTCGATAATAAATTAGGCTGCCCATTGTATGACTTAGCCGAACTCCCCCTCTCTTTATTGTAAAAAATATCGATGTCCTCAAAAAGAAAAAAAAGGTCATGTGACATGTAATAAGAGACACGCTAATAGAGTGATATACACGCAATTAATTTCATTAGATTCTCTATAATATTTGAGTAGCTACAACTTTTTATCTCTTGATGAATCAACTGTATTACTTTTGTCCCAAGTAATTGAACCTAAAATCTTGACGCAGAAACTAAATAAATAAAAACAAGGGTGTAATACTCATAAGTCCTCCAAATCAAACCTACAGTCTCAATGCGTGCATGAGATGAATATACTGTATCAAGAATATGCATAGTGAATCAGTGATGCGCCTCGCTCATCGGCGGACGACACACTCGAGGATTGTCTCGCACAATGGGAAGCTGTAATCACTACCAGTATATGCAGTTGTTCTGCATTCTTTTCCTTTCCAACTATGATCAGATGGAGGAAGAAGAAAAATTTACTGATATGTACGAGTCTATTTTTTAAGTATGTGATTGCCACACTGGATGCCTTATGTACACTGTTCTACAAATTCCCATCTAACGCCGCCTAAGCCCAGCCTAGGTGTTAGGTGGCTGATCAACAACCCGATTACTTCTTAGGCGTTGAAAATTAAGAAAGTGCATCTAGACCTGCTTTGCTACCCACCTAGACCCTGCCTAGCTGCCTAGATGCTAGGCCCCAACCCGACACCTGATTAGCGGCTAGCGTCTTTTAAAAGCTTGCTTCTGTATAGGTTATTGATGACATGCGGGAGAAGGGTTTGCTTTGATGAATCCACACGCTTTCTTCCAGCTACAATTTCTAAAAGAAAACAACAAAGCAATTTCCCAAATGAGGTATTTTCTTTTTCAGATCAACATCTCATTTTCATCTATTCCTTTTTACTTTGCTACATCTCCACTTGAAGCTATATTTATCAAATTGCCATTTATTAAGGAGGAAAAAACATATGAAGCTATATTTCATTTTCATCTTTTCCTTTTTACTTTGTTACATTATTTATATTCCTCACTTCCGTCTATTAAATCTTTAAATTTCAACTACTAAATATTAAAATATTCATCTACAATTATTGATATCGTGTTGGCATGTTAATATGGACTGCGATCCAGACATCAACATTATATATGTTGTTAATATAATTACTGATATATTATTGGTATGGCAATCACAATCAGTATAGTGTTGAGTCTCGTCCCACTCCACAAGCAGTGAAGTAAGTTTGACAGACTGAGGTAATATTTAAATAAAATAGAATTTTTACTATTTTTACCCATTTTCTTAAAATGCTCATAAAGTTTACTAGCCTTGTCAATCTCTTTTGAAAAAAATAAAAATCTTCACGTCCCTACTTTTCCTTTACTTACAGTAAACGACAAAATATGGATACCCACTTTTGATAAATCCATAACGAACTACCATTGCTATTTATTGTGAAATTGAAAATATATATGTAGTGGAATATAAAGTAAATAAAATACAAGATTCGGCAAGTGTGCTTACATTCTTGAGAGAGCAGTAGTACTTTTTCTTATTATAAAATAAAATAAAAATGCTAAAAGAATGCATTTGTGTACCACGTTATATCATTTTTTTTATAACATTTTTATGCTAAAGACTATAAAAACGCTTTTTTGTTTAGAATTATAAAATGTTATCGTTTGAAGTATAAGCATACACAATATGATATTGAAAACAAAAAAGAAAAGAATGTACTAACTGTGTACATAGCTGACCAAGTGTGACATTGGGAAACTAGTGTCTTCAAACTCCTCCCCAAAGAGTGCTCATCCACACTTAAGAACTCGAATCGACAACAAATCGTACTTATCTACATCGAGAAATTTGGCGATCGTCAACACGATCAGAGGCATAATTAGCACAAAACTAACTTTTTACTTGTCGATCAACCCCAATTGAGAAACAATCTCAAACTTGTTCATCATTAAAATGGCAGCCCTAGCTCTAAGCCCACAAAGCAACACCGAGTTCAAAGAATAATTATGAAAAAGTGGCGGCACGAACAAAACGACGCTTGTCACAAGCCCCTTGTGCGTTAGCATCACCTGTAAGGAATACATTCCTTACGTATACACCACAGTCAAAGATCTCAGACATGCTATCAAGTCACAAACACGAGAACATCAACTACCAACATAAAGATAAATATGAAACACAAACCTGCAGCACCAGATGATGATGATGATACCATGATAGCCTATGAAAATAGTTAACCTTCTCCTCTTTGCAATTCCACAAGTGCTCTTAAACAATAAGGCTTTGACATAGAATGAGCATCGTATTGCGAGAGCAGTGATTAACCTTCTCCTTACTGATCTCCTATTAGAATCAGCATAGAACACAAACATCACAGTTTGAATCAAACATGTGTATAAACACAATCCTAATACGCACATTAGTCCTTAAAACCTGGACTGCATTCAGAAATAGTAATCCTACAAGAAATAGGTTTACTTAAAGCTTATTAACATGACTTCTCCATATCAAATTCAGACACTATAACTGGCTCTAATGTCATGTTCATACTCATACTCATACTCTAACATCACCCTCTTCGGCAACCCTGTTGTCCCGGACGAGTAGGGTAGGGCGATGACGTCGTCTAGGCTAATGTCAACCTCCAGCATGTCGCTTTCATCGGCTTGAAAAAGCTCGGAGAAATGCAAACAGCTCGTATCAGGCGGAGAGTCAACGCACATGAGCCTAACATCGTGACTGTCATGACTAGATGACGATAAGTCCTTGACCTTGTCGTAGTAACACGTTAAGGTGGTGATGAGTTTAGCTTTTGAGGCATTAGCCTGTTTTAAGATCTCGGCGTGTGTGAAAAAAGGGTTCGCGGCAGTTGTCATGGCGCCGCAAAAGGAGGCTCCGAGAAAGGAGAAGACGAACTCCGGAAAGTTGGGGAGGAAGAGCATAATGACGTCAACCTGTTGGATTCCGAGCTTGTTGAGCCCCGAGGCAACTCTGCGCGATTTGGGTTCCACATCAGTGTACGTGTAGATGTCTCCATTGGCGCCTTTGATGATGCAGGGTATTAACAGAAAGAAAGGAAGATCACTTGGTTATAGCAATGTATCAATTAGTTATTATGATTGATTGTAATTGCCAATCTGTATATACTTTGCCTAGAATAGACCAATTATAGATTGTATAAATATAGGTCTTCGTATGTACTATTAATCATCAACTTATCAATAGAGAAAATCTCTCTCAAATCACATAGTTTCAAGATGGCATCAGAGCACCGATCTTGATGACTCTAGAAACCCTAGAAACCCTACACACTTCCGCATTCAACACTCACAGTCGCTGCCACCATGGGAGACGACACCAGCAGGAAACCAGAAACCAAATCTATCGAGACCCTCTTGGATGTCTCAGACCTATACTCCATACACCATTCCGATCACCCAAATATTGTCCTAGTATCCAAGCTGGTCGAAGGAGACAACTACAGCACGTGGAGTCGTGCCATGCGCATCGGTCTCAGCGCGAAAAACAAGATCGGATTTGTGGAAGGCACCGTCAAGTCCCCATCTCCGACAGATGCAAAATTTCCATTGTGACAACGATGCAATGATATGGTTTTGGCATGGATTTTAAATTCTGTCCATTCTGACATCGCAAGCAGCATCGTGCACAACTCCAGTGCAGCAGAGGCATGGAATGATTTGAAAGAACGTTTCTCCCAAAGAAACGATTCACGTATTTATCAGATTAAGAGAGAGATTATTGAGCATAGACAAGGCCAACAATCAATCTCTAATTACTACACCAAATTGAAGGCCCTATGGGATGAGCTTTCCTCGTACAACAAGGAAGCGACATGCACTTGAGGAGGATTAGAGCACCTCAACAAAAGGGAAGAGAAAGAAAGGGTCGTGCAATTCCTTATGGGATTGAATGACAGCTACTCAGCAATTCGAGGACAAATCTTGTTTATGCAGCCACTGCCTGACACGCGACGCGTTCATTCTCTCATTCTCCAACAAGAAAAACAAGTTGAAGTATCTCTTAATCGAGAAAACTTGAACCACCATGCCATGCTAGCAACCCATGCATCATACACAGGCAATCAAGCAAACCAAGTCCAGAAGAAGAAATGTTCATACTGTGATCAAGGCGGTCATGTCGTTGAAAGGTGTTTCTACCTATATGGATTTCCACCTAGTCACAAGTTTCATGGGAAGAATGTGAAACCGCCCAAACAACGGCAATCTCATGTCAACCATGTGAAGACTGGACAAGAACCAAACAAGGCCATTGATTCAACCCACAAACCGTCCACCTCAGAAGGTCCAAGATTCACCACCGAGGAGTATAACCAATTGATGGCACTCCTTCGAAAAACCAATGATGGTAATCAACAACACTTTGCAAATGCGATAGGTATTATCACGCCATCCTCTAATATGGATCAAATTGATTATCCTTCGAAATTATATTGGATCATTGATAGTGGGGCCACGGATCATGTGACGGCCTTATCCACTTTGATGAAAACACAGTCTTAATCAAACTCTACCACAGTCCAGTTACCTGATGGTGGGCACTCACGGGTAGAGGCCATTGGTTCATTGAAAATCAGTCCGCAAATCACTCTTGAAGGAGTACTTAAAGTTCCCAAATTTAGAGTTAATTTGATATCTACAAGGGCATTAAACTGTATTGTGATATTCTTTTCGGAATTCTATGTTGTGCAGGACGCAGCTACGAGGAAGATGATTGGCCTGGGGAAGCATCATGATGGCCTTTACTACTTGACACAAGACCAAAACCCACATCTAGCCTACAACATCCGCAAACACTCCAACCTTTGGCACCAACGTCTTGGACATCCCTCCACCAAACTGCTTCAAACCTTGAATAAAACAGTCCCTGATATTTATTTTGATTCTAGTCATATATGTGAAATTTGCCCTTTAGCAAAACAAATTCGTTTGTCTTTTCCATCCAGTTCAATTTCAACGAATACACCTTTTGATTTGATACATTGTGATATTTGGGGACCACATCGAATAAACTCCCACTCAGGGGCTCGTTATTTCCTAACTATTGTGGATGATTTTTCTCGATATACTTGGATTCACCTCATGAGATATAAATCAGAAACCCAAGGGATATTGCAATTGTTCATTTCATGGGTTCATACGCAATTTAATTGCACTGTTAAAACGCTCAGGGCTGAGAACGGGGCCGAGTTTGTATCCATGCGTCCATTCCTTGACTCGAAGGGCATTGTGTTCCACCATTCTTGTCCTTCGACTCCCCAACAAAATTGAGTAGTTGAACACAAGCATAGACACCTTTTGAATGTGGCTCGAGCCCTACGATTCCAAGCCAACCTACCATTGAGTTTTTGGGGTGAGAGTGTTCAAACAGCTTCCTATTTAATTAATAGATTGCCTACACCATTACTTTCCCACAAAACACCATATGAATTACTCCACAAAACATCACCCAAATACTCTCATCTCCGCACCTTTGGGTGCTTGTGTTATGCAACCAATCTCATGCCTACTCACAAATTTGATCAACGAGCCCGCCGATGTATTTTCATTGGTTATCCTTTGGGACAAAAGGGTTACAAAGTTTATGACCTCCAAACTCACAAGTTCTTCTCTTCTCGTGATGTTACATTTTATGAAAGCACATTCCCATTTATTACTCACCCACCAGATCACCAGGATGATAATATAGCATTACCTTTACCTTATCTCATTGAACCACAGACTTCTCCTAATATAACACCACCACCGTCTGTCCTTATACCACATGAAGAAAACCCTAGCCCAGCGCCTTCTCCCAATAATGAACACCCTATAACCGAACATCTCTCGTACCTGCCACCACACTCCCTTCGTCGTCTCCCTCACGAAACGACAACCTTAACCTCACGGCACCATCTCCAGAACCTCTTCCCGTCACAACACCTTTTTTGCCAACTCCATCGACCTCACCACACCCATCCATACCACCATTGCGTCAATCTGGACACCTGTCGCAACCCAGTGTCTTTCTCCGCGACTTTCATGTGTATCAGACGTCCATGTCAGCCCCCAGGACATCATCTTATTTGGCAAGCATGCGGTACTCATTATCCAGGTATCTCTCTTATGGACAACTCTCTTCTCCGTATCGAAAATTTATCTGTAATATCACGACCTTTGTGGAGCCTGTGACCTTTGAACAAGCAAATGCTGATCACAAATGGAGAGATGCCATGGCATATGAACTTGCAGCCCTTGAAGAAAATCACACATGGACGGTTCAACAATTGCCACTGGTCATCGAGCCATAGGGTGCAAATGGGTGTACAAGATAAAATATAATTCTGACGGTTCCATTGAACGTTACAAAGCCAGACTGGTGGCTAAAGGCTTTACGCAACGGAAATGGATTGACAACAAAGAGACTTTCACTCCCGTCGTCAAACTCACTACAGTTCAGTGTTTGTTAGCCGTGGCAGCTGTCCGTCATTGGTCTCTGCATCAAATGGACGTTCAAAACGCCTTCCTCCATGGCGATCTCACTTAGGAGGTCTCTATGCATCTTCCGTCGGGGCTTCGTTGCCAGAGGGAGATAATGGTATGTCGACTCAACAAGTCCCTTTATGGACTTAAACAAGCCTCCCGAAGTTGGTTTCATAAGTTTTCCGCTGCTATTCAACGCGGTGGTTTTCAATAATCTAAGGCCGATTATTCGCTGTTTACTAAGGTTACATGTGCCTCATTCACTGCTGTGCTTATTTATGTTGATGACATTATCATCACTAGCAATGATGATCACGCCATTGCTGCCCTTATGGATTTCCTTCACACCCAATTCTGAATCAAAGATCTTGGCCCTTTGAAGTACTTCCTTAGGGTGGAAGTAGCTCGTTCAACTAGTGGTGTCTCAATTTCTCAACGAAAATACACATTGGATATCTTAGACGAGGTTGGATTGCTCGGGGCTCAACCAATGCCCACACCAATGGAGGAGAATATCAAGCTCTTGCTAACTGAAGGAGAGTTGTTGAAAAATTCATCATATTATAGGAGGCTAGTTGGACGACTCATCTATCTCACTATCACAAGGCTGGAAATAACATATCCCATCCACATCTTAAGTCTATTTATGAAAGAGACGAGAAAGCCCCACCTTGATGCCGTCTACCATCTCTTGCGTTATTTAAAGGGAGCTCTCGGACAAGGTTTGTACTTCCCATTGATGAACCAATATTTATACTATATATTTTCCCCTTTTTATATTTCTTTTCTTGTCTAGTTTAGTTGGAAGTTTTGATTATTTATGAGTTTGGTGGAAAAGTATGCAAACGTTGGAATTATTTAGTGATTCCAGTTGGAACTGATTCACAAGAGATCGAAGATGATCATATCAAATTTTCAGCTCAAAATTCGTAGCCAATTATTCCCAGCTTAAGAATGAAGACAGGTCAGCGTGCTGACAAGGCAGATTATGGAGTTCATGGCACAAATTCAAGAGCAAAGTGAACTCTCTAACTCAACTATTGAAAATTTGAAGGAAGATTTTGAAATCCATGATGCTATCACTTTAGGAAGTGCTATGGAGGTTGGAGGTGAACTGAAGACATCAAAACCAAGCCAAAACATGGATGAACATCTGTCGCTCGAAGAAGAAGAGAATAACAAGGCCACGGCAAGGGAATAACCACCCTTGCCACAGCCCCATATGCCTATATGCCGTCTACTACAACCAAGGTAAGCCTAAATTCAATTTGTCCTGACCCCGTTTCACCAAATGTCTTTATTCCTTGCAGGATCATGCAATCCAAGGAAGAAGAGGGTGAGAAAGGCATCTTCGAAACCTTTCCAAAGAATCAAAAGCAAGAAGTGGATGGGGAATGTCTAGAATTCATCAAAGAAGATACACTTGAGATGAAAATTCCTAAAGAAGTTGGATTTTATGACACGGGACAAGTCATAACTCTCAAAACACTAGATCTGGCCAAGTCCCATATCCCTGCAACCTTCAAAGATGTGGTGTTCGTAATTGAGTTTGTGTTGGAGCAAGCAAGTAAGCCATATTCTCAAACTTCGATTTTATTATATACTAACTTGCTGATTTTGATGATTCAAGCACCTACACTAGAATTTAAACCATTGTCGGATCACATCAAGTATCACTTTCCATTCAAGGATCAATTACATGCTATGGGCCCTATCCAAGTTTAGAAGGAAGTTTCGTCCGGCTGGAAGACGTTAAAGCAAGCACTTCTTAGGAGGCAACCCATGTATTCAAATAAGGAAAAAAACCTTCCCTTTTCTGCAGTTTTATTTTGCCATGATTGTCATTTTTATTTGTTGCTTGTTTAATTGTTTTTGGTGTGGGTTTATTTTTGAAACACTGACAGTTATGCAAGGTATTTTTACATTCATTTTCATGAAAAAAGGAACACTAAGCAGAAAATACAAAAGGGAGCCTTCACAAAGGTTGCTTAGGAGAAGTCTCAGTAGTCGGCGGAGCCCCAGAAGGAGGAGGCATCGGAGGTTGATCATTTGGAGCTTCATTACGCGGTACAACCCTAGAAGACGAGGGCAAATGTTGTTGGAACGAACCCACAAACCTCTGATGATCAAGTAAAATCTGACCATCAGATTCCTGCATCTGGTTAATCTTCCTCTTCATGTTTGTAGCATAGTTATGTGTGAGCTTGTGCAACTGTTTATTCTCATGCTTAAGCCCTCTAATATCCTGTTTGAGAGTCATCACTTCAGCTGCCAATGATTCAACTTGACGGGTTCGAGCAAATAGGCGTTGGGCCATATTAAACACAGAACCTGCGCACTGCACACTGAGAGCCAGAGAATCCTTAACAGCCAACTCATCAGACCGTTTGGCAAGTAGTCTGTTATCTTTGGGAGTGACAAGGTTCCTGGCCACCACCGCAGCTGTCATATCATTCTTCATCACCGAATCCCCAACGGTAAGGGGACCAGTAGGGGATATGAAAGATGGGCACCATATGTTGTCTGGAGAAGGTGGGACTGCCTCTTCACCAAGGTTCAAGTCAAAACGACGATCGAAGGGGCCATACATTTTCAGAGATGTTAAAGAAAGAAGAGGTCGGACAAGTCAAGATCGTAGAAGTGCAAGAATGAAGTTTCTACAGGCAGAAATTCAAGTGTGCTTTGAACGTCCTGCGTACCTCTATAAAAATCAGCACTCGATGGGATTTCAAAGATCGAAGAGGCGAGCTTAGAAATCAAAGAGGCCAACTTAAAAATCAAAGAGGCGCTAGCTTTCTTAAAAGCTGGGCTTGCTCAGAAACCACGCCCAATCTTCTTTTCCAGATTTGTCCGCACTTGTCACATGCAACCTTTGCACTCGACGGGATTTCAAAGATCGAAGAGGCAAGCTCAGAAATCGAAGAGGCATCTGTTTTTCCAGACGTGTCAGCATCTGTCACATACAGAGTCAGCTTTGCGGAAATCACGGGCAGTTTGTCGAAGCGCTGATTCCAGATATCGAAGAGGCATTTGCTTTTCCAGACATGTCAACGCCTGTCACATGCACACTCAGCCTTGCAGAAATTACGGGCAATTTGTCGAAGATCTCTTGTGAAGTAGAAAGCACGTGAAGTTTACTATTAAATCATCCAACGGTGGAGACAAAAGTGAAAGAATAGTACCGGTTCTTAATTCCTATAAATGTCACCCTTCACCCTCCATTGCAAGACAGACATACATTACCCTTCTTCTTCTCCGAGAATGCCTTTCCAACAAACCCTCTCAAGTCACTCAGTGTTCTTTATTCCTTGGGATACCTCTACAAACAACTCATCCAAAGCAAAAGTATTTCATATCATGAAGGTTGAAAGCAAGAGTATCTCATATCATGCTTTCTCCCTGTCTTTCTCCTTGTCGTTGTTTTAGGACAAAGAGAAAGAGAGCAATCAGCCAGCACTTGGTATCAATCTTCCGATCTGGAACCGACTGCCTGGAACCCCTTCCTGATTGCTTACCTAGCCTTGCTCTCGAGTACTCATCTTCATCATTTTATGCTTCCTCTTCGTCTACCACATCTGCCTGGGGAACAGATAAGGGAAGTGAAAATAATACCTCGAAGCATGTGGAGACAATTTGCCAATTCATCCTCAACTAGGGACAAGGAGAAAGAAAGCAAGAGGTGGGCACTTGGAAGGATTGAAGAAAGAAACAGACCAACACCTCTACCTCGTGTCTGCATGCCGTGCAGAAGAAACAAGCAGAAAAGAATGCAAACTGTACAATCAAATCAACCCAACAGAAGGAGTCTGATTTGAAACCAAGGAACTCTCATATTCCTCGCTCATAATTCCAAACCAGTTCGAGATCAAAGCTGTGGAAAGACAACAAGATCATCTATCTCCAAAACTAGATTTGCGTTCTTAAACTCTACTCTATCTGGTTTTTACTTTGCCATACTTGTCATGTTTATTTGTTGTTTGTTTGTTTGCTTATTTTTTGTGCGAGTTTATGCTTGAAACAGTGAGGACAATGTTTGATTTAAGTGTGGGGAGGGGGGGTAACCAAGTTGTTTTGCATGAAATTCTTAGGAGTTTATCACCCATTACTTCTAGTGTTGTTCCTTGCTGTTTTAAGTGTTTTTAAGCTGTTTTGGAGTGTTTCAGTGTGTTTTAACATAAAAATCCAAAAATCTCATAAAAATTTGAAAAATTGTTTTGAAAAACCCAAAAAGAGTTGTTTTTGTATGTTTATTTGTGTCTTAGGGTACCTTCCAACACAATGATGAGGATTTGGTTTTTAATTACATGACTGTTAAAGAGAGTTATAAACATGGATGAAAGTTTGATTTACTCTTTGTTTATGCTTGGTTGTGGTTATAATTTATGAATTCACATGCAATCATAAAGGAAAAATCAGTTTTGTAACATGCTTGAAAGAAGGAACTCAAATGTACGCTACAACCTTGTGAGACTTGAGCCTAAACGTTTATTTGGAGAGTTAATAATCTATGCATCATTGTTTTCTAAAGTCGTTGCATGATCTCATTATTCTTTGTTTGGTTGCTACTTAGAAGGCGTTTCATCATTTAGTTCCAAATGCTAGAACTCATGCCTATTTCATTCAAAGCATGCTATTGATTTGCATAACACATTTTCAAGATGAAGTTGTGTAGTGACCACCAAAGCCAAATTGCCGTGCCCCTATTTCATTATGTGTTTAAGTTTAACCCCGTTGAGCCTTGTTAAGCCTATGTTCGTTGTTAAACCACACTATCCTTACCTAGCCTAGTTTTAGGACCATTTATACCCTTGTTCTTGAAGCACAGTAAAGCATGACTTAAAATGAACTCCTTTTTTTATCAATGTATTGCAGAAAGCAAGTGTGGGGGAAGTGATTCTTGTGTGTGTGTGTGTGCCAAAGTCCTTAATAAGGCACGGGTGGAAAAGAAAAAAAAAAGAGTGAAAAGAAAAAAAGTTTGTTAAAAAAGGGTCCAAAACATTGAATTCGGCCCTAAGTGTTGCATGAATCTTCCCTTTGTATTTAAAAGTTGATTCTGCATTCTAAAGTGAATTCCAAGTGTCTATTTCATTACTTTGCTTGCTTTCGCTTTAAGAACGTTTGTTATTCCTATCCTTTCTTTATTAGCCATTACCCCTAAGCCCTGTTACAACCCTTGACTTCAATCTTGAGTGTTGTGTGTTTCAATTTGTGGAGTTCGAAATTGGTATGAGCATATGGTGTCACTGGTTCTCGCATTTAAGTAGTAGCATTCCATTCATGAGATCATATCTAAACATGCTTAATAACTCCAGAAAATTGCTTTCTTTGTTATAACATATGTGAGTCCTAGTCTTTCATTTTTACATCAATCTTCTCACATTTACCTAGTAGAGGGAGTGTAGTCAGAAATTCTTGTGTGAAAATAAGAGTGTATCTAGTAAGGAATTGAGGAAATTCTCTAAGGCATGTTACTATATTCAAAATGCTATTTTAATTGATTAAATGAGAGCTAGTGAATGGTGACTATGATTAAGTATGCTCGAGGGTAAGGAATGCTTAAATCTATGTAAGTGGTGATCTTTGGCATGTCATGTTTCATTGAAAATCCCTGAGGCAAATGTTGGAAGGTTAGGATGTGTTATGTTTGTTTTGTTTCGTTTTGTTTCTTTTGTTTTGCTCGAGGACTAGCAAAAGCTAAGTGTGGGGGAATTTGATAGGAGCATATTTATGCAACTTAGTTAGCTTGTTCTTGTGAATTTATATTGTTATTTCTTAGTTAATTATGTATTTTAAGCTATTTTCGTGTGTTTGTAGGTCCTAATAACAAAGTTGGCAAGAAAGTGCATTTTGGAGCACTTTGGAGCATTTTTGGGCCAAGATTGGATAGTGCAAGCATGGAGACATGAGGATGACCATTTTTAAAGATTAGAAGGCTAGAAATCAGCATGTGTGTGTGCAAGTGTGTTGACCTACAACTACAAACACTCATCCACTACACCCATTACATCCACTCATTACCACAACACTCACCCACTACACCCATTACATTCACTCATTACCACAACATACACCACTACCACCTTAATTAGATGGTGGTCCTCTCTCTAGCCTATAAATACATCCACCATTCACCATAACAAAGGAGAAAAGATCCATCCAAAGACACTACATTCACATCTCATAACTCCATACACTTACACTTTCATTCCTTGGCCGTGAGCACCATCCATTCCTCCATACAACCAATCCTTCAAACACTCACCAACACCTTATGCCGTAGCAAAGGAAAGGAAGGAAAGTGCTTGGACGTGCTTGCTGTCCAACTTGGATCGTTGGAGCATTTAGGTGTTTTCTTCTATTGTTTTCAATGTCTAAATTTGTTTATCTTTGCTTTGTAAGTATGAGGAACTAAACCCCCCTTAGCTAGGGGGGAATTCAAAACCATGTTCATGCTTGCAATATGATTTAATTACCTTCAGTTATGATTTCATAAGTTGTGAATTCAATTTGTTTAACTGCTTGATTGATAACTTATTCGTGTATGTTTATTAAGAGTGCACACTTAGTTTGCATGCATGAATATGATGCTACAGTATAAGGGAGTTTCACCTAATAGTTACAAACTTATATTCACAAGTAGTGGAGGTCGCTTATAAACGATCGCGTTAAATAAATTCTTGGCAGGAGTTTCATGCTCATCATAGTAACGAATGCCTTGTCAATACTTATAGTTTTCATAATGCTTAATGATCTTTGATTGTATCTTTATTGTGCTGTTCACATAAAGAACTTTTGAAGAATGCTTGAATTGTTGTATGCGCTTTCCCATCCAATTCAATGACTTAAGGAGAACTTGAGGTTAATTTAAGCGGACTTAATTAACCTAGGGTGTTGAGTTTCATGATTGATCGAAAGAACAACTGAAAATTCATTTATGTGCAAGTATGTCATGTGTGGAGAAAAACCTCCTAGCTAGCCTTCCATCCATTCAATTTACTCAAATTTGTGTAGATCTCATTAGTTCTTTAATTTACTTGTTTTGTTTTCAAATTCTTCAAAACCAAAACCCTCTTTACTTTAAAGTGTTTTATTAGTCAAAATCTGTTTTGATTTGTGTTTTTAGGTGTCCCAAAAGTGTGTTAGAGTCCAAATCTGCCCAGTTTGTGTTTTTAGGCAGATTTGAGCGTTTTTAGCTTGTTTTGAGTCCTTTGAGTTTGTTCTAAGTTCTTTGAGACTAGTTTAGTGTTTTTAACTTTATTTATATGTTTTTAAGTCAATTTCAAGTGTTTTAGCAATCCCTCCTAATCCCCGGCCTAGAACGATCCCTACTTACATTCTTTACTACAATTAATAACAAGAGGGTTTAATTTGTGTGTTAAGATAATTTTCGCATCAACTATATGCTCAAATTGGATCCAACTTAAGTGCACAGTCTTGTCGTATAGACCTTATCTATGGTTCTGAGTCGTAGGTGACTAGCGATTTATCGCCCGGCTATTATGAGAGAGAGTAAAAATTGAGCATAATTATATTACACCCAATCTTGTCATACAAACCTTTTTAGTGGTTCCGACTTATGTGCAGTATATTGCCGTATAGGTCATTGTAGTGACTCCGGCTAGATTGACTTTTGAGCTATAAATTCATCCGTACAGACTACCACAGGGGTTCCGGCTAACATATCATATTTTTATGAATTTATTCTTACCTGAATTGCTTACTCTGTTATATCTTGGCATAGCATACATTTGAATATGATTATGTGAAGTATGAATTGATATGATTTCATATATATATATATATATATATATTATGTATGTTGATGCACAAAACCAGAGGTCTTGGAACAACGTAAATCCGACCGTGAATCTGTAAGAAAGTAAAGAACACATGATGTATCGTGGTTCACCCTAATGTTTGGGCTATGTCCATACTGATTATTGTATTTCTCTGAGATGTTGAAGAGGGAGAGAGGGAGAAAGAGCTTCCTTATGTGAGGATGAGCTTCTCTGAATCTGAGAGGGGATGTGAGGCCTCCCTAATTATGAGGGTGATGGGTCATTTTATAGAATAAGGGCTCCTTACTTATTACATATTTTCCCATTCCTTTATAACATAATTACATTTGAGTCCCCCGAGTATTTATACGAGATCTAAATACGGAGGCCCTAAGTATGGTACAAACAGTAGTCCCCCAAGTCTTCAGTCAAGAGAGTCTTTTGGTTGGAGACTTGAAATTCAGTCCATGTGTGGGTCGAAATAACTAGATTTCGTTTAGAATTGATACTCGATATGAGGCGGTGCCCAAAGTGAAATGATGCTCAACTAAAAGTAGCACATGTTGCGAGGCTGCTCTGCTTGTGGCTTATGTTGCCTTGGTTGGCTTGGCTTATGGCATTGATGGTGAGGGAGTCCCTTTTATAGAATAAGGGCTCGCTCCTCAATACATAAGTGATGGGTTAGGAGTGATGCTCGTGGCGAGGCGGTTGCTCAGCAGGCAGCGATGCTCTCTAATGATGGTGAAGGAGTCCCTTTTATAGAATAAGGGCTCGCTCCTCAATATAAAAAATGATGGGCTAGAGTTGATGCTCGCGGCGAGGCGGTTGCTTAGCTGGTGGCGATGCTCTCAAATGAAGGTGAGGGAGTCCCTTTTATAAAATAAGGGCTCGCTCCTCAATACATGAATAATGGGTACTCTTTAATGAAAGTGAGGGAGTCCATTCTATAGAATAAGGGCTCATTCCTCAGTACATAAATAATGGGCTAGGTCCCCAAGTATTTGTCATGAGGCCCAGTTGAGGCCCAATATATGGTACATAATGTAGTCCCCCAAGTCTTCGCTCAATAGAGTCTGTTGGCTGGAGACTTCAAATTGAATCCATGTATGGGCCGAAGTGGCGGTTGTTCAGAGGTGGTATTTGTATACCCTACACTGAAGCTTTGTAGGTGGAGCTTTGCAAGTGAAGCTTTGAAGCTAAAGCTCTGTAAATGAAGCTTTTAAAGCTAAAGTTTTTGTAAATAAAGCTTTTGAAGCTAGAGCTTTTGTAAATGAAACTTTTGAAGCTAGAGCTCTGTAAATGAAGCTTTTAAGCTAGAGCTTTTGTAAATGAAGCTTTTGAAGCTGGAGCTCTATAAATGAAGCTTTTGAAGCTTATTGACATGAGTGATGCTCATGAATGTTTATGTATGATTGACATGAGTAATGCTCATGAATGTTGACATGAGTGATGCTCATGAATGTTGACATGAGTGATGCTCATGAATATTTATGTATGATTGATATGGGTAATGCTCATGAACGTTTATATATGATTGACATGAGTAATGCTCATGTATAATTTGAAGTACTAGGCGTACTTTTGATCACCTGGTTGGTGATAATAGTGGCAGACTGTCGAATAATTTGGAGTACTAGGCGTACTTTTGATCACTTGGTTGGCGATAATAGCGACGGGGTGCCGAATAATTTTTTGTAGTACTTGGCGTACTTTTGGTCACCTGGTTGGTGCTATTTTGGGCTTATGGGCCTTCGCCCTCCACACAACATTCCAGTCCATTTATTTTGGGCTTTGCCTTTTATTTTTATTTTTTTATTATCCTCTGATGAGGTTTATACAGATGTTTCCGAAAGATAAGAAAAATAAATTACATCATTCAAAAATAAATCCGACCCTCTGCTCAATGGGTCCCGCCCATAATTCCCTTTTCTGCATGCCATCACCACCGCAATTATGTCTGCTTCTTTTTATCTTCTTTTGCTTTCTGGTTTTGCTTTTTTTTTTTTTTTTTGTGGGAGTGGTTGAGCTGTCTGAGGGCCTTTCTTTTCTTTTTGTTGGATAAGTGTGACAAAGCATGCTAGCACATGCGAAAAGTTATTCCCTTTGTCCAAGTGGATTGTTGAAGATAACCCATCCTGATTGAAGCACCACAAGCCTGCACCTTGGCAGCATAAGTATGACTTTTTCCATGTGGTCGACAAAAGCAAGTCATCAAGTATATCATGGACCCAGAAGAGTATGAAAACTTATCTTTGCAGATTTGCATGTCTACTTTCTTGTTTGAAAAGCATATCTCGGGGAAGTGGTTGATGAAAATGGCGTCCAAGTCCTTGTCGAACAGCTCATTCGGCATCACCTCTTCGAACTCGTTGAACTTCAGATTCAAAAATTTTAGCTTCAGCAGTTGGAGAAACACCCGAGGGAACTTTCCGGCGAACCGATTGTTGCTCAAATTGAGCTCGAACAGCAGCTTGAGGCGGTTGAACTTGTAAGGAATAGTTCCACATAAACTGTTGAATTTGATGTGGAGAAATGCGAGATCCATGAGCAGCCCGAGCTCATTCGACAAGTACCCGACAATATCGTCGTGGTTGAGATCGATCCCCGCCACAGTCCGGATCGTTTTGTTGTCAAGCGCCTTGGTGCAATGTTGTCGTGGCTCGCTGAAGCAGGGCAAAGAGGAGGCTGAGAAGGAGGCTCGCTGGAGCAGGGTGAGGATGATTCATAAATCATCGATATTCTACTATAGATAATCACAAACGAAGCGGCAGAGAGAAGTGCTTCCGTAGTCACTCTTGATGGACCATGAGTCGGGGACGATGGAGCGGTCGTCGTCGGAGACGAGATCAGGCGGTGCTGCTCAGCTCTGCTGTGATATCTTCGAGTCATCTGGCCTCAACCGGAATCCTGCCATCGCGGAGTGTTGAAAGAGATGCAACATTCTTGCTCGTAGATGCGGTTGGTGGGTTCCGGGATCCGTACCCGAGAGAGATTGGATTGGAGCAGGTCTATGGGGTCCAGCATCGCTCTTTGTGCAGAAAGAAAGGGTTTTGAAATTGGACAGGCAAGACGAGAGAGGAAGAGGGAGAGAAAGAATATGATTCTTTGCCTTAAACCAGTGCAAGGTTTTCTGTATGCTTTTGCTTTTTGAATACAAAAGCAACTTGCAATATGTTTTGAAATTTCTCTAGTCTTCCTCGTCTCGTCTTGACTCTACTGGAGTAGTGGACTTCTTTTTTTTTTTTTTTTTTTTTTTTTTTTTTTTTGTTTTGGGGTTTGGGTTTTTT